>JACDOX010000321.1:218689-229186 GCA_014549065.1 Cardinalis cardinalis
GCTCCTCAGGGATTCTCCAGCCCCTTCCCAGCTCCCTCAGGGATTCTCCAGCCCCTTCCCAGCCCCCTCAGGGATTCTCCAGCTCCCTCCCAGCTCCGTTCCCTTCCCTGGACACGCCCCAGCCCTCAGTGTCTGAATGAGAATCATTTACCCCCCACCAACCCCCAGAGAGAAGATGCTGGTACCTTTCTTCTCAGGTTTTCCCGACGTGGTTTTCCTGGGCTGCTGTTTGTTTGCTTTCCCCTGCTGCTCCTCCAGGTACTTCCCCTGGCACTCCTGGGCCGAGCGGGACCCCACGGCCATGGCCACCTCCTGCCAGAAGCCGCTCCTGTGCTTGGGGAACGCGGCGATGGCCCTGCGGGGACAGCGGGGACACGGTGTCACCCGTGGGGCACAGCCCTGGGAACCGCCCGGGCCATGCCCTGAGGCAAGCTGGCTCTGGCCTCTTGYTGTCCCCCCTGGATCCCTGGCAGTGCCCAAGGCCAGGCTGGAGCAGCCTGGGACAGTGGGAGGTGTCCCTGCCATGGCAGGGGTGGCACTGGGTGGGACTTAAGGTTGCTCCAACCCAAACCATTCTGTGATCCTGTGGTGTCCTTTATTCAGAACAAGCAAATTTATTTAAACACCTTCAACTGACAGTTGTGTCACAAGATAAACTTCCTGCTCACTTGTGCAGGTCCCCTCAGACCTGAGCTACTGTTCATCTAAAAGAGCTAAACTCAAACTTGGCCATTTTACACTCAGTATCTATGAAATATTGCCCAGTGGTTTAAGTAATTGGATGATGGATTAATTAAACACCCTTGCAGTTAACCTGCTCACAAAACCACATCATGTTTAACCTGTTACTGCAATCTGGGGAGGGAAMCTGCTCCCTCTCCCCTGTGGCCTTCACTATATTATACTGATGGTTCATTTGCAAAGAAAAGTAATAGGGAATAATAATTCTAATTATTATTAGGAAATAATAGGGAATGAAAATAGGGAATTGAATRGGAATATTTCTAATAGGGAAGTAAAACACAAAAGAAACCTGGGAAATCATGGATCCAAAGCCCCCCAATCCAGRTGTTTCAACCCCTCCTGATGCCTGAGGGAAACTTTTCCTCCGAACACAGAATGAGCCCTTACTTGTGAAGCTTCTGTAATTCCTTCTCAGACCAACCATCATCTGCCCTTGGAAAAAGTTCCAGAGATTTCTGCCCCCTGGTGTCTCTGGGTTTGGCTGCTGCAGGCCTGGCACTGTTGGAGCCTCCATGGTTTGTGTTGATCCTGGGTGCTCTGGCACTGCTGTCCTCGCCGTGCATTTCCTCGGGCTCGGTGTCGGAGCGGAGCCTGTACCTGGCAGGGCTGGCTCTGCCCCGTGCCCTCCTGGCCCGAGCAGCCACAAGGGAAGCACTGGACTCAGARGATGTTCTCCCTTCAGAAGGGGGCTCAGACTCCTCACTGGACTCGGGCCCACTCAGCCTCACCAGCACATTCTGGGAGGGCTTTGCTGTCCTTTGGCCACAGGACTTGTTTGCATCATCCCAGGGACCTCTGGAGCCAGAGCAAGGATTCCGGTTTTGAGACTCTGGTTTTAATACAGATTTCTTTTTCCTCCTGATCAGCAGTGGGGTGTCCTCACTGGACTGCTCCTCCTCATCCTCTGAGGGCTGCTGGGTGAGGAGAACCCTCTCCTTTGCTGGGAGGTGCCTCTTGGCTGACCTGAGGGAGTTCCTGTAGCCCTGCTCGTACATGCTCAGCCCCGCAGATCCTGCTGCTCTCTCTGCTGCCCCCGGGGCTCTGCTGCCGTGTTTGTTCAGCACCTTGGGCTGTGAGGAAGCCCCTCTGGCAGGGAGCTGGCATGACTTGGTTTTTGTGCCCCTGATTCCAGGATCATTCTCCTCCTCATCCGAAAGGACCTGCCTGCCCTTCCTGCTGCTGGCAGACCTGGGCTCCCCTCTGCAAGTGGCTCCTCTCTCGCTGCTTCTCCCTGCAAGAGAGGGGGGGAGCCAGAGCCCGTCAGGGGTGCAGGGTGGGTCCTGCTGTGCTGGCAGCACAGGCATCTGCACCCCCTCCAGAGCTTTACCTGCCAAACTACAAACTCAGAGCTGCTCTCAAGGGCTCTCCGAAACTCTACTGACTGAGCAGGCACATCCCCAAAGCTCTGCTCTGCTCCAGAGAGCTTTTCTGCAGGAAACATTGCAGCTGCTTAAGAGAGAAACTTCTGCTTTATATTCACATTCTTCTCAGGCTTCTATCACCACCCAAATTCTACTAAAACCAAATTTTTATTAAAAACTCTGTTAATAGATTTTTTTGCCAACATTTCATTTTTTCCATCCACGTTAAAAAGCAAAGCCAGGCCTCCAGGTCACTGGATTGGTGAACTCCAAAAAGTCCAAATCCCTTCATTTCAATTTCCAGAATGAAATCCCTGTGTTCCCATTATGTAATTAACAAAGTGATTTACAAACATAGTTCTTGTTTGGAGCTGTGAACTCCACATGAATGCTACTCTGATGATTCTTCAGAGAAAAAGCAGTTGATCATTAAAATATTTGAATAACTTCTTTGCATTAACAGACCCAACCCTACTTCTCCAGCATCCACTCACAAGTCCACTGGTTCCATCAACAGCTTGAAAATAGAAAAAAAAAAAGTTTTTACCTTTACTTTGGCTTTTTGGCATTTCCTGTGTTGTCTTCATGTCTTCCTTTGGTTTATTCTTGGAGATGAACCTGGTCTTTCTTTTGGGTTTTTCACTACTAGGCACCTTCAAAATAAAACAATTGACTCTAAAATTAATTTAATCTCCTTTTCTCCAGGCTGAGCCCCTTTCCCAGCTCTGTTCCCTTCCCTGGAAATGCTCCAAACCCTCAGAGTATCTCTTGTAGTGAAAGGCCCAGAACTGACCCCAGGATTTGAGCTGGGACCTCACCAAATTCCTGTCTGATATAGTCATCTTTCAAAACACCCCAATTTTTTCCCCAGAAAGAATTCCCCATTATGTCAGATTTAGAGACCACAATTACCTGATAATATGGACATAAGACTATTTTTGGTGTATTTTCTAATATTCTGATTGTGTTTCCAAGATTTCCTTTCTCTTCAGGTGCCTCTAAGAGCTGCCCCTGTTCTGTTCCCCACCTGGCCAAGTTTAATAATTCTATTTAAGTCACACTTAAGAGGATCTTACCAGGTTCAGATAATCCACCCATCCATTTTGGATGGTGACATTCAGCCCCTGATCCACAAACTCCCTCTGCCCACACCAGAAGTTCAGGGGGGGTTTCACGAGGCGCCCGCTGCGGGTGTAGACCATGCTGGAGTCATTCCTGGAGGTGTGACTTGGTGTAATGACTGCAAGGGAAGAAAAGCCCAAAGAAAGAAGAGTTTTGTCCCAAATATTGCATGGACAATTCAGTTYAGCAGATTTCACAAGCAGAGGAACAATGTTGTGTTTAAACTGGACTACAAGGAAAATGTAAAACGTACCCAGAGTTGTTCTTTTCAAAGCATTGTGATAGAAATAACAGGACTGAAGTAAGAAGCTTCACAAATTATAAACTTTACTGTGGTCAACTTTTTACTTTTTATTTTAGAAAGCTATAAATACTGTGAAAGTTGTTTGAGGAGGGAGAATGATAAAGAAAAGTTGTCACATGGAACAGCTGTTCACTGAGACAAATGAGAGTGAAAAATAAATGGGAGTGATGAGAGAAAAGCATAAAAGCTTTTGCAGTGCTAGCAAGAAAACCTGATTCCAGCAAGAACAAACAGCACAGTGGGGTTAGGGAAAGGTCTATTGGATAAAGACCCCAGAAAAAGTTAAAAGTTAAATCTGAGTTAARCCCCAGAGCTGTCAGTGCCTGTGGCAAGGCAGGAACTGCACTCAAAGGCTGAGCCAAACCAGGGGGCTTTTACAGCTCTACAGCCATTTCCTGGAAACACAACCAGCACAAGGAACCTTCCCACAGCCCACTCCAGCCACCCCCAGGTGTCTTTTCCAAAGGAAAGGATTGTTAAATACTCACAGATGTTCTCACAGTTCTCTGGTGATACCTCATAGGTGGCGTTCCTCAGTGCAGGTTTCTTGGCTTTGCTCACCRAGCCTCCCGCAGGTTCCAACACATCAGTTCCCCCCACGGAGTCACTCTCCTCATTTTCCTCCCCACCACTCTCTTGAACTCGTTCTTTCCTGATGGTTTGGAGTTTGAGACAAGAAATAACAGCCACTGAGGAAGCTGTTCTTTAACAAACAGGGAAGACTGAAGCCCTGGTGGGCAGGAGCCTGGTGAGCCAGCACAGCAGAGTGGCCTCATGCCCACATTTAAAACACTTCACACTCCCCTGGTGTAATAYCCTCAAAAAGAAAAGTCTCAATGAACACAGAACATGGCAGTGATAGAGAATCTCCAAAGAAGTTACCTCCTCCTTTCCTCMAGAAACTCCTCCACGTACTCCTTCCACCTTCTGGAGAAGCCAAACGTGAATTTCTTGATGAAGCGGTAGGGAAACCCTGGGGGGAGCACAGGGGACATGAAGAGCAGCTCAGCAGGGCTGGCATCCCTCAGGGGACACAAGGACCCCCCGAGCCTGTTAGACCCAAACAGCAGAGGAACTGACCCACACAATCCCAGCCAGCACACTCCAGTCAGTCACTCTTAGCTCTAGGAAACCTCTGCAGCACTAGAGCCGCTCTGCTCCCAAGCCTTATGCTGCTACTTTTCCTTCTTAGAATATTAAAATAGAAACAAATATAAGTTCTTAGCAAAGAAAGTAATAAAATCTTCAAGTCAGAGAGCAGCCAGAGCAGGTATTTACCAGCAGGGACCCCAGTGCTGCAAGTGAGAAGGAAACACTGAAGTCACAGACACTTTGGGCCTGAAAGAGCCAACAGTGAAGGTGTGCTGGGTAAAAAATGGTGCAGCACACCTGGGGCACACCTGTGTTAGGGGAAATAATGCTGAGGGAATGGCTGGAGATCAGGAAAGGCTCCTCCCCAGAGSGTGCTGGCACTGCCCWGGTCCCCAGGGAATGGGCACAGCCYGAGGCTGCCASAGCTCCAGGGGGGTTTGGGCAGCGCTCTCTGGGCAGGGCCAGGGGGTTGGGATGATGATCCTAGGGGTCCCTTCCAGCTCAGGATATTCCATGACTCCAACTATTTACTCCACCTGTGCCACAGGGTATCTTTGTGTCACAGAGCTGCCCGTGAGCACTGACAAGCAGCCCAGCCAATGAGCACACAGAGCGAGCGGAAGAGAACAAATCCTGTACTTGCACCTGCATGAAAACCCCATTTCCTTACAAACCCCACATGCTCCAAACCAAGCTGAACCAGTTTGTAATTGGTAAGGCATTCAGAACCAGCAGCTCACCTTCCCTCCTCATGGCAGCTGAGTCAATCTTGCCCTGCAGCAGGTACACAGCTCCCGAGGAGGTCTGCACCTGGTTGTGAGTGACGCGYTCCGTGATGGCGCTGCTGTGCCACAGCAGCTGCCTCATGTCCCTGCCAAAAGACACAACAGAAATCACTCCCAGGAAGGATTCCAGTCTGGAATGCTGGCACTCCATGGAGGGATGGGGAGCCCTGTTTTCTGAGGGATTCAGGTGCTGCYGGGATGTGCTCTGGGCTCAGTTTTCCTCTCTTAGCCTGGAACTGACACAGCTCTGACCTGGGGCAGGGGACAAAGGAACGTGTCACTGCTGCAGGTGTCACTCATGGGACAGCAGCCCAGCTTGGATGGGGCTTGGAGCAGCCTGGGACAGTGGGAGGTGTCCCTGCCCTCGGCAGGGCTGGGGCTGGATGGGCTTTAAGGCCCCTCCCAACCCAAACTGTCCAGAGCAATTTGATATTTATTTCTCTGAACCTTTCTGATTATCTCAGCACAGGACTCTGAAATGAGCTCCCCAGTAGTTCCCTGGATGCTCTCCCTCTCTTGCCCACACAAAGGAATTGTCTCTTCCTTGATAAAGCAGTCTAAGCTCTGCACCACTACCTCATGTTTGGTGTCCATGGTTTACTTTACATTTAAATAAAAAACTGGTTCTTACTTCCTTTTCCCTTCCACAYAGATTGCTGTGTTTCCAGCCAGCACTTTAATCCTCCAGCTGTTCAGGCAGATGTTTTTCTTTTCCAGAAAAAAAGAACATAAATAATTTAGAAGTATTTATTATCCAGCACTCCTCAGTGATCAGATCCAATAACAAAAATAACTCTTTCAACATTTTCTAAGCTACAAGTCTGGAATATTAAAGGATATCTGATCCTCAGCTCAATCCTGAAGCTGACTCGGTTTAATTCAGGAAAAACATCAAACACTCTTGGCCACGGTGAGGGAGAACAGAACAAGTCCCCCGCAATCCCAGATTTCCCCAGGGAACCCCAAGGACTTTCCCAGGACGTCCTCAGAAAGGGAGGGATGCTGCAGGCTGCACACTGCTCTCCTAGGAAAAGATCCTGCCCCAGTTAAATTGAACAGGAGCCTGGGTGTTCCATAGGAAAGCCAAGCCCTTCCCCTCTCCATCAGCAGGGCAGGTTCCTGGATGGATTCATGCCCAGCTGGGAAAGGTCTCTCCTCCCTGGAGCTGAGCAGGCAGCCAGGAGCTGGTAGGGCCCATGATCACACCACGGCTTGTACACACTAAGCCAAAACTGCTTCTTTTACACAAGAAACCCCAAACCCTGAACATCTGTCATCTCAGAGTATGGAAAAAAAGGAACCCTTTGCATGGGAAAATATACTGCTAAATTCTAAAGGAATAAGAGTTTATTCTCCTCTCAGTGCTCCTGGCTTTTGACAAGAAAAAGAATAACTTCAAGCTATCAGCCCAGAGGGATTTCTCACTTTCCCTCAAGGATTATTTTCTCCCACCTCTTTGTGTGCTTTGCCAGCAGGTTGATCAGAAGGTGCTTTATCCAAAGGGACCTTGGGGTCTTCTGCCCGTTTCTGCTTCCTTGGAATATGGAGTGGAGAGGAGAGCAAGATGCTACAGAAGGGCTGGGAGGGGTTTGCAGGATTAGTCTCTGGTGCCTTTTCCACTGCTGGAGCAGCTGGTTTTTTGCTGGGCTGCAGCTCTCTCCTGTCTTCATGAAGCTCTGTATATTTTGCTTCTGCATTTCTCCACCTTCCTTTTGCCTGATCCCCATTTTCCCAAGGGTTGGATTTCACTTGCAAAGGAGAAGCCACAGTTCYTTGAGACATTTCTCCATCAGCATCTACCTCGACAGACTCCACCAGGAAAACATCCACATCATCCTTATCAGAGTCCAGCTGCCCTGCAGGCCCATTCCCTGCCTGCTCAGCAGGAGCAGCCTGGACTGAAGGAAGAACATTCTGCTGGGTTTGGGTTGAAGGTGGTGTAGCTGCCCATTTAAAGGGGAAAAAAAAGGAATAACAAAGAAATTAGGGATATTTAAGCATGGGAACAGGTTGCCCAGGGGGCGGGGGAGACCCATGCCAGGAGGGATTTAAAGCCCTGTGGAYGTGGCACCTGGGGACAGGGGACAGTGCTGGGGGAACCCGATGGCCTCAGAGGCTTTCCCAGGCTCAGCAATGCCAAGGTTCTCTGTCTGGAGGGATTTGTGCTCCCCAGAGCAGCCCCAGTACCTTGGTGCTGCTGCTGCAGCTGCCACTTGACCCGCAGGAAGAACTTCTGGGGGGTTTCCAGCAAGGCAGGCTCTGCTGGGGGCACTTCCAGGGGCTCCATCCTGGGAGCCTGAGGCAAAACTGGCTCTGGAGAATAACCAGACAAACAAACCCCAAACCCCTCTTTCCATCTGGGGAAGAAAAACATTTTCATGGGGGGTGGGAATATGATTTTTTTAAATATGCTTTTTATGAAAAAAAACCGCACAGAATCCCAGAAAGGTTTGGATGGAAAGGGACCTTAAATCCCACCCCATCCCACTCCCTGCCATGGCAGGGACACCTCCCACTGTCCCAGGGTGCCCCAGTGTCCAGCCTGGCCTTGGGCACTGCCAGGGATCCAGGGGCAGCCCCAGCTGCTCTGGGCACCCTGTGCCAGGGCCTCACCTCCCTCATTGTAACAAAGGGTCACATCCAGCTTGGTGCCAGCTGCAAACCTGCTGAGGCTSCACTGGATCTCACATGGCATGGATTAAAATATTAAAGATAAAAGCCAGCAGGGAGAGCCCAGGAGAATGCCCCAGTGGGATTTCAAACCCCAAGCAAGGTTCCATGAACCTTTCCCTTCATGTTCAGGGAACAGACTGTCAGGAATAGTTACAGCAATTTGGTTTGATTTTTTTCTTCCAAGGTGGTTTTGAAGGTGTTGCACGGGTCAAGCCCACTCATGAACACAGGAGAGGGAACAACTAGTGCCAGAGTGAGGCAGAGGAGGAGGAAACCAAAAGGGAGGGAATCCTCTATGATAGAGCAGGGAAGAGACATCAGCACTGCTACAGACACATTTCAGCACTAAAAAACCCCTCACCACCCAACTCTTTTTAATCCCAGCATCTGGAGTGCAACCAGTKCTGGTGCCAGTGGTTTTTACACCCACCAAGGGGCTCTGGCTGCTTTTCCCAGATCCTGAAAGAGCCATGAGTGGGACACAAAGGGAAAATGTTCACACCTGAGACAGCTCTCCTGGAGAAGCCATGGAACAATCATTGCTTCCCAAGTGTGCCCAGGCTCAGGTCTGATGGGGGTTGGTGTCAAGGGGCTTTGTCTCTCCATGGGCCTTCCAAGGRGAAAGGATTAAGGCAATGGGCAGCAGCAGCATTGAGAGCTCTTTCCTTTCAAGAGGTGACTCAAGTGTGTTCCAAAATAATAAAAACCGTTTGGGAAAAGGAACTATTAATGATTCCTGTCATTTGGGATTGTGGACTGGTGTAAAGCATTAAAAGGTTTAGGCGAATGTGAAAATCAGGGAYGTCACTTACTGCAGCACAAGATGCCTGCAAGTTCTATGAACTAAACTCAGGTTTACATCCTTCTGCTTTTTATTCCAGGCATTCCGAAGGCAAACCCACCATTCCCACGGAGTCACCGAGGGCTCGTGGAACTCACCTGGTCCCGGCTGAGCGCTGCCCGCCCCCCGGGCCGTGTCGGGCCAGTGCTGCCGGGCCGCGGGGCTCAGGATCACGTCGGGGGCGATCCTGCGCCGCTGCTCCGCCCGCGCCTTCATCCTCTGGAAGATCTTGGCCGGCGACTCCTGCCCGGGCGGCTCCGGAGCGCGGCGCTTCGGCGGCCGCTCGGCGACGGGGCCGGGCGGGCAGCTGTCCGCGGCCGCGCCGCTGCCCTGGCCTGGCAGGAGCTGCTTCAGCGGGGTGAGCGTCCCTGCGGGGATGCTGCTGAGGGACACCGAGCGGAGCGGCGGCTCTCCCCAGGCGGAGCGRCGGCTGGGGGTCGCGATGATGTCGCAGACTCGCCCGCGGCGCTCCCGGGCGGGTCCCTGTCCCCTCATGGCTGCGGATCGGCCCCGCCGCCCCGGCGGCGCTCCCRGGCCGGCCCCGCTCCCCTCACGGCGCCCCGCGCGCAGATTCGAGCGCAGCCGCCGCGCCCGCCGATTGGCGGAACGGTGGGCAACTGCGGGCCGAGACCATCTCGCGCGGGTGCGGGGGGTGTTAGGAAATAAAGCCATTGCCGGACGGCGTTRAGGCAGGCGGCAGCAGGCCCGGGCTGTGCCTGAGCTCCCCTCTCCTCGGCACGGTGGTTCGGTCCGCCCGTGGGCGGGCTCCGCGGCCGTTGGCGCTTACGCGGGGCCGGGGCTGAGGCGGGGCCGGGGCGGGGCTGAGGGGAGACGGGACGGGGCTGAGGCGGGGCCGGGCTCCATAGGAATGGCCGGAACTCACAAAAAGCCCCGGGAGCCCTGTGCGGTGTGGCTGAGGTTTGCTGGAGYCTTTCCGGCGTGCTGGAGCCGGCCGAGCCGCCGGCGGGACGGAGTGGGGTCGGGCGGAGGCACAGCCCGGCTGTCCCAACCCCGAGCGCGGCCGGATGGGCTCCAAGGTGAATAACGGGAGGTGCGAGGGGCCGGAGCGGCGTCCTGGCCTCACTGAGTGTGCAGGGCTGTTAAARAAGCCATCAATGCACGCTATTAATTGATAAATAGTAGATTTAATTAGCGCGCTGGAGGCCTGGCAGGCTCTGGTGTGTCCCGGCTGGAAGATTCTGTAGTAGGGATTCATAGCTCAAGTGAACCACAGAGGAAGTTACTTGAACAATGCATAAAAAACAGAGGATAAATCACAATCCCAGGTGCAGCCAGCAGCCCGGTTCTCCCTGCTAACAAGCTGCCGCAGTGGGATCAGGTGTGTCTGATCCTAAATTAGTCCCAGCAGGTGGGGTAGGAACTCAGCTCTGGCTAAGAAATTGCTTCAGCGTGTGCCTGTTAATAATAATCAGCTGTGTTAAAAAACAAGGTGTTATTTTGGGGTCCTGTTTGCTACTGTGGCGCTTGTGACAGTAATGAAGGACTTGGGGTTCATTACAGGAGGTGCCTGTGCTAATTAGCAGGACAGTTAATGGAGCAGGCAGGGAGCTGTGC
>JACDOX010000321.1:257628-267724 GCA_014549065.1 Cardinalis cardinalis
TCCATCCATCCATCCATCCATCCATCCATCCATCCATCCATCATCCATGCCATCTCTCCCAGCCCACCCCCAGCAGTTTCAGTTGGGCTGAGCTTTGCCAATCCAGGCCTGGACAATCCCTGAAGGCAGGAGGGATGGCAGAGGATGGAGAGGGAGAGGCCCACGGTGCCGAGGGGGAGATGAGATGAGCTGAGAGGAGTTGTCAGCTGGGGTTTGAGGGTCACAGCAGTGATTTATTTTTAATTTGGGTGCCTGACAGCCGGGATTTCATTTGTGGCTCCGCAGGCCACACCAAGCAGAAGGTGTCAGCTGATGTGTCACATCCCATCAGAGCAGAGCTGCCTGTGCTGCACTCACAGACACCTTGCAGTGACTCCCTGCAAGCTCCAGCTGGGAGGAGGGGGCCTGGAGCAGCCTGTCCTGCTCTGGGAATGCAGCAGGATGGATCTGTCCCCGTGACACACACAGCAGAGCCTGCCAGGCCTCAGCACCTGAGAGAGCCCAAACCCAGCCTGGCTGCAAAGCTGGGACCAGTTACACCCAACCCATGGTCCAGAGGAGCCACTAAAGCCATCCAGCAGCCGTGGCCTGGATTTATTGATGGAATGAATGGCACAGAATGAAATTAATGCTGGAGCTGGGCCAGGGGAAGTTTAGGGTTGGGTATTAGGGAAAGGTTCTTCCCCAGAGGGTGCAGGCACTGCCCAGGCTGCCCAGGGAATGGGCACGGCCCCGAGGCTGCCACAGCTCCAGGAGCTGCCAGGGATGCCCAGGGTGGGATTGCTGGGGGTGTGGGCAGGGCCAGGGGCTGGGATGATCCCTGTGGGACCCTCCCAGCTCAGAATATTCCATGTTTTTGTGACAGCTGCTCTAACCCTGTCCTGCTGCCAGCTGGGGGAGGGTCACTCCGGTCCCTTGTGGAAGCTCAGTGGGAAGGAGAAGCTCAGTTCCTCTCCGTGTGTTTTTTCCTGCTGGG
Source organism: Cardinalis cardinalis (assembly GCA_014549065.1). Classification (NCBI taxonomy): domain Eukaryota; kingdom Metazoa; phylum Chordata; class Aves; order Passeriformes; family Cardinalidae; genus Cardinalis; species Cardinalis cardinalis. The sequence continues at coordinate 258,605 of JACDOX010000321.1, forward strand.
CTGCTGTGATGCCTTCAGACCTGTTTGCATCAGTTTTAATCACAGAATCCCAGATGGATTTGGATTGGAAGGACCTTAAATCTCATCCATCCCACCCCTGCCATGGACAGGGACACCTCCCACTGTCCCAGGCTGCTCCAAGCCCCGGTGTCCAACCTGGCCTTGGACATTGCAGGGATCCRGGGGCAGCCACAGCCCCTTTTWTCCTCCCCCATCTCCYCAGGCTGTGCTTGTGCAGCAGGTCCTGCTCTGTGCATTACTTGGCTCTTGCCACTATAAACTGCAATCATTTTTTCCCATCTGTTTTCCAGTTGTCAGAAACCCTTTGAATCCTCAGCCTGGCTGCCCCAGCTGCTCRGAGACCAGCCTGGGTCAGTCGGGGCTGCGCCCGTGGTGCTTTTCCTTGCCCAGGCTGCTCAGGGAAAGGCCAGGCAGTGCCAGGGCCAGGGAGATGCAGGGGCACACTCAGCTGTCCCCTGGTCACGGGTGGCTGCTCTCTCCCTGGGATGTTCTGGCTTCCTACCTCTGCTTTGTTTTATCCCTGTTGCCCTGGCTCGCTCGGAAATGTCACGCCAAAGAGCCTCAGAAGCATTATTAAAGTCAAAATAAATGACATTTACTGTCTCCTGCTTTCCAAAAGCCTGTTAGGCAGTCACAGGAGGAAATGAGGGGTTTTTAAACCCTGCCTGCCTGATCCTTTCCCTTTTATTACCATGTCTCTTCCAAGGATAAATCCCCTCTGAGTTTTGCCGGGATAAATAACCGCTAAGTCAATGTAATTGTTGTCTGCAGCGCTGGGCACGGGGCCTGCAGGCCGGGGCTGCCGGGCTCAGGGTGAGCTCTGCTCCCTGACACAAACCCACAGCGCCAAGGGGGAGCAGGACAGCGCTGCTGGGGACTGRGAGCCTCCCCCTGTCAGGGTCTCTGCTGCCCACAGTGACCCCAGATGTGTCACAAAGTCTCTTTTCCCAGCCCAGCGCTCGAAGAAGGAGTCAGGGCTCTTCAGTTCTCAGTCTTAAGGTTGTTTATTGTTTCTTATCTGTAAAAAATTTCCTCCTGCCCTGCCGAGGTCCATCCAGCAGGACAGTTCCAGGCACTCTGCCTGCCTCAGGGCTGTGTTATGTCTTTGTACTCAAAACTATGTGTTCAATATTTACAATTCCTTCCCAACACCCATCACCTATGTTAGACAGTGAGCTTCTACTCTGAGCCAATCCAAAAGTGCCACAATCCCAGCAGAAGATGGAGGCCAAGAAGAAGAAGGAGAAAGGCTGAACACACTCTGATTCCTCCATCTTGCCTCCTGAACCCCCATACCAAAACCCCTAAAATCCATTTTTCCACCCCGTGATAACTTCACTATTATTCTACTTAAACTGTCGTGGCTTGCAGATCTTCATCTAAGGTTGGTAACTTGCTCCACGGGTCATAATCAAACCCACAGGGGCATCCTGGGCTCTGTGCCAGGGTCTCTGAGCCCCCTGGCAGGGTCTGGGCTGCTCAGCACAGCCAGAGGGGTGTGCTGGGCTCTGACACCCCCTGAGTCCTGGAGGGGATCCCTGAGGGCTCAGGGCCAGGCAGAGCCCTGTCCCCATCACCAGCGCCAGCTCCACAAGCCTTTGTGCTCCTGAGGGTCACAGAATTGTTTGGGTTGRAAAAGCCCTGCAAGAATGAGTCCAGCTGSTCCCCAMGGCCACTCTGACYGTGTCCCCAAGTGCCACATCCACAGGGCTTGGAAATCCCTGCAGGGATGGGCACTCCAAACCTCCCTGGGCAGCTGTGCCAGGGCTGGACAGCCCTTTCCAGGAAGGAATTGTCCCAATATCCAACCTGAACCTCCCCTGGCCCAGCCTGAGGCTGTTTCCCCCTTGTCCTGTCCCAGACCCTGACCCTCCTGGCAGGAGCTGTGCAGAGCCACAAGGGCCCCTGAGCCTCCTTTGCTCCAGCCTGAGCCCCTTCCCAGATCCTCAGGGATTCTCCAGCCCCTTCCCAGATCCTCAGGGATTCTCCAGCCCCTTCCCGGCTCCCTCAGGGATTCTCCAGCCCCTTCCCAGCTCCTCAGGGATTCTCCAGCCCCTTCCCAGCTCCCTCAGGGATTCTCCAGCCCCTTCCCAGCTCCCTCAGCCTTTCCAGACCCTTCTCAGCTCCTTTCTCCACCCTAGAAAATGGGAATTTCCCCAGGACACACAGGTGACCTGGCCACTGGGCTCTCCCCTTCCAGCACCACTTCCCACCTGAGCACACATGAGGAATAAAGAAGTTTGGGGTTCCAGCACCATTTCCCACCTGGGCACACACAATAAAGAGGTTTATACACACAATAAAGAGGAATAAACAGGTTTAGGTTTGGGGTTCCAGCACCATTTCCCACCTGAGCACACACAAGGAATAAACAGGTTTGGGTTTGGGGTTCCAGCACCATTTCCCACCTGAGAAGACACAAGGAATAAAGAGGTTTGGGTTTGGGGTTCCAGCTCCTTCCCAGCAGTTGCTGCATGTGCTAAGAGCAGCCCAAGGAATGCGGTCCTGGCAGAGCTTCCTTGGATGTGATTTCCCAAAAGCTTTTAGCTCTGCTCTGGGAGTTTGTGTCTAATTGCAGAAATAACAAAATGCCTTTGAGCATATTTATTCACTGGAGTTTGATTTTAGTTACTCATTATAACAGTGTTAATAGCAGCCTGAAGGGAAGGAGCAGGATTGCATTTGAGCAAGAGAGAGCCAAAGACGAGTTGGTTTAAATGTTTGCTTAATGGACCGTTCTGTCCTCAGAACAGTTTGTCTTTCCTGCCATTTTTATTTCCCCTTTTGCCACTTGATGTCTCAAACCCAGAAATAAAAGGCAACAGAGTTATCTAATACCACAAGTGTCAGATCTCATAACTTGGTGAAAATCAGTCCTTCAGGGAAATTGAATTTATTGCCAGTTGAAATATGAATGCTTTTATTTGCTCTGGAATGTGAGCCTGCCTTTGTGAGCAACACTGACCTATTCTCACTGAAGCCAAAGGTTGATTTTGGCTGCTCTCAAGTTGTTCAGGGATGGAAGGGAGAGAAGAGACTGGTGGGAGACTCAGGACGAGGAAACTGATGATGGAATTGCTGGTTTTGCCAGAAACAACTCTCAGATCCCCCAGCCCCTGAGTCCTGCACGTTACTGAGGTTTCAGTTCTGCAGCTCCTGGTCCCAGCCCTCATTCCTGGTCCATGGAATTTATCCTGGACAGGGATAAAACCCATGAAGTGTTGCAGTAGGTGCCCTGCTTCRCTTCTTGGGCAATAAAACCCCAGATCCTTTAGAGCAATTTGTCCTTTCCCACRGCCAAGGGAGGCTGGAGCTGCTGTTTGGAGGGGAGGAAGGGGAGCAAAGGCTTTGGTCACTGTTTTGGGGGTTTTTCCAGGACACAGGAGCAGTTTCCCAATCCCAGAACCCCAGACTCACAGGGATGGTTCAGTCCTTCTTGAACCTTCCTGAACCACCATTTTTGTGGTGTTTCCAGGAGTCAGGAGCAGTTTCCCAGTCCCAGATACCCAGACTCGCAGGGATGGTTCAGTCCTTCCTGGGGGAAGCTGAGTTTTGCCAGGCCRGCTCTGGGCCCAGGCTGAGCCCTCCCTGGTGGGGCTCTGTCCCTTGAGCTGGGATGCAAACAAAGCTCTGGCATGAGGGGAGCTGCCCGAGGAAGTTCCTTTGGGAGTTTTCAATGGATCCAGACCTCTCAGAGTGCTGCTGAACCCCCTGCACCCAGCTAAGCCCGGCTTGCTTAGGACAGCACCAAGCCAAGGCTTCTCCCACTCCTCTGGGCTGGGATTTAAACCCGGGCACCRTTTGCTTGGTGAGTTATGATGGATAAAACAGGGCCATTCATCTTCCTGCAAGGCTTCAGGGGTTATTTATACCTTCAGAATTTGTCAGAGGGAAATTTCTGAGTCAAACAAACATGTAATTTATTCGTGGCAGCGCAGAGAGTCTGAAGAGTTTAATTTCTGTGGAGATGGAAGATGYGAGGAGCCCCATTTGTCAGGGCAGACAGCAGAAGTGATGCCAGGCTGGACTGGAGATCCTTGGAGCATCATCCTCAGCTGGTTCAGGGCTTGTGGCTCCCAGGGAACTGCTGCTGGCTCCTTGTCTTGGTTTGGAGAGCCAGGTGCCTGCTAAGGAAGGCAGGAGCCTCTCTTGAAATGGAGAAAATGAACCCTCCCCCCTCCCAGTTGCTATACATTTTAAATTAAGGGGCTCTCGGGCAAAAAAAAATATGGGAGCAAGAAATAACAGTTCTTTAATAGGGAAGAAAATCAAAGGATAAAATGAACAATGCAGTAACTAAACCAGCACTGCCAGAGTCAGAGCCCAGCCTGACACCCTGTGGGTCAGGGTGCTGGCAGCAGTCCCATTGGAATTGGGGCTCAGCCCTCCTGCAGTGYCAGGGGTGGCTCTGCTGGAGCAGGGATCCTGGAGAAGGGTGCAGTCTTCCTCTGAAGATCCAGGGGAAGAAGAGGCAGCTGCTGTTCCTCTGGGCAATCCAGTGGAGAAGCCGTGCTGGTGTTCCAGCATCTCCAGATTGTATCCAGGTAGGAATGCTTGGCTCCTCCCTCTGGGCTCCCATCTGCCAATGGGATGCTGTAGTTCTTATCGGCCATGCAGGGACATTCAATAGCTGTTATCAGCAGGTGTCTGCCCAGAGGGAGGAGGGGGTGTGGAAGACATAAGGCAAACTGCCCAGTGACAGAAGACAGCTGCCATAGAGATGGTGATAGAACACATCTTGCCTGGCAGTCTGGGACACCCCTGCTGTCCCCAGGCCCTCGGAAGGGAATGATTTTTCCATGGACTGAACTTARAGCTGCCTTTGGAAATGGACAGCTGGATAAAGATCCCCATTTGAAAGCGTCTCCAGCCCCAAGTGCCTTTCTGCAGTRTATTGCTTTTCCATCTGTGAGGCTGATAAAGCTCCTCCTGCAGTTTAATGCCGGGTTTCATCCTGGCTGATCAATAATAATTCCCTGCAGGACAAGCACAGAGGGGTGATGGGAATTAATGAGCTGTGCYTCAGCCCACGCTGTGTTTACGGACTCTGCAAATCCCTGGCACTTGGGTGTCTCTTGGCACAGCATCCTCATCAGAATTATTCCCTTTCCAGCTCTTCCTCCACCCAAAAAYGCAGCTGCAAGTCCAGCCCTGAGCWGAGAAACCTCCTCCTACTGCTCCAAGAGGCTCTTGGAGCGTCACAGCCACAAGAGCTGAACTCAGCACAGCAATCCCCAGCTTTTCACTTTAGCTCTGGGCTTCTCTGAGTTTAAATCTGCAAATTTTGGGTGTAAATCTCAATTTTCTTGGGTAGGAGACCCCACCAGTGTGTTCCTCCACCGGGGTGGGTGACACACCAAAGCTCTTAAAAATAGGAATTTCATAACGAAATAGCTTGGAAAACCTAATAAAAATAAATAAATAGCTCCCAATTCTGGGAGCTCTTCACCCTTGTGTCCTCTTGCTGAGAAGGGTTGGAAGCAGCTCCACTTGATGCCATCACTGCTGCTCCAGGAATGATCCCAAGGAACCTCTGGAGATGGGGAGGGGGTTGTATTTAACCAAATAATCAACTCCTGTGACCACATCTTGGTGCTTTCTTGATGCTTAAAGCTTTTCTGTGCCATTCAAAAGCAGTCCTGAAGTTGTTCTGGGGCTGAGTGAGTCTTGGCAAAAGTTCTGTGGATCTTCAGGGACTGGACATCGCTCCTAAGAGACTCTGGGACCTCCTCCTCCTCCTCTGCAGGGTCAGGCTGGGATAAATCCTCCTCCCATGGATAAATCAGCGAGCCTGAGGATGGCTTCAGACATCATTCCTCGGTTACATGGAGACATGGGGTTTTTATAAAGCAGGGGAACAGACAGCAGGGCAGGATGAAGATGAACAGCCTGATGATTTTTTGTCTCTCAAGTGGTCATTTTTCACATCAGGTGAGGCAAAACTGGGCTTGAGTGACATTTCTCTAATGCAATTAATTATTTATGGTTTTCTGCGAGCAGCAATCAAGAGGAGCAGCACTGAAATGGAATTTATATCTCAATTGATTTTTAAAGAGAGGCCTGAAGWGAGTGCAGGGTCTGTGCCAGCCCCAGCTGGGTCTGCCTGGGCTTTAGACAGGGACACACCTGGCCAGAAGCTCCAGCACAGGTGGGAGCTGCTCCTTCCCTGCCTCTGAAGGCAAAAAGCGAAAATTGTCATAAAATCCAGACTGGTTTGGGTGGGAAGGGACTTCAGAGTTCATCTCATCCCAACACCTGCCATGGCAGGGACACCTCCCTCTGTCCCAGGGTGCCCCAGTGTCCAGCCTGGCCTTGGGCACTGCCAGGGATCCAGGGGCAGCCACAGCTGCTCTGGCAATTCCAGCCCAGTCGGGAATTCCCAATTCCCAATCTCCCATCCATCCCTGCCCTCTGGCACTGGGAGCCATTCCCTGGCTCCTGTCCCTCCATCCCTTGGAAATTCTCTCTCTCCCTCTTTCCTGCAGCTCCTTCAGGCCCCACTGAGCTCCCCCCAAAGCTTCTCCTCTCCAGGGGAACATTCCCAGCTCTCCAGCAGAGCTGCTCCATCCCWYKGMTCATCCTGGTGCCTCCTCCACAGAGCTCCACATCCTTCCTGTRCAGGGGGAYCACAATTAATTCCAAAATAATCAAGGCCTTGCCAAGGTAAACTTCCACTTCCATAGTTAGGTTTGGATGGGGCATTTGTCCTCTTGCATGTCTGGAGCTGGGAAAATGAAATTCCTCCTTACAGGTAACATTTGCTGCTCCCTTGGTTGTGTTTTCACCCCCCTGACTGCAAGGACTTCTCTGCTTGGGGAGCTGCTGCCTGGATTGCAGCAGAACAAAAGGGAGAAAAAACAACTTTTTTTTTTTGCCATCTTTTTATTCTTCATGTTCTCCRTTTCTATTTTAATGACAGAGTTTCCAGACACAGGAGGGAATTTGCATGTGGTGGTTTGGATGTTAATGATGGTGTTGTGTCTGCTGTAATGAAATGTTTCCCATATGCTGGCTCCAGTGGAAGTGCTCTCCCTGGAGATCTCCAGAGGAGCTCAGCTTCCAGGGACCACAAGGAGTTTGTGTGCTCAGGCTTCACAGAACAAACACAGACTTYTAATTTCATATCCATGCTTAGAAATACCTCCGATTTCCATGGGATAAAGCCAAGGAATAAAGCTGAATGGATGGAGCAGGTTCTGCTCTGGGGGGACTGATCCCAGGAATTCCAGGAGGCAGAACTCCTGCCCTGGGCAGTGCCCAGCCCTGAGCAGAGCCAGAGAGGGGCTGGATTCTCCTCCCTGGGATATTCCAGAGCCACAGTTCTGGGCCCCTCAGCTTGGGAAGGACTTTGGGACACTGAGCACATCCAGAGGAGGCAACGAGGCTGGAGAGGGGCTGTGAGCACAAACCGTGTGAGGAACCCCTGAGGGAGCTGGGGGTGCTCACCCTGGAGAAGAGGAGGCTCAGGGGTGCCCTCATTGCTCTGCACACCTTCCTGCAGGGAGGCTGCAGACAGCTGGGGTCGGTCTCTGACAGAACCAGAGCACACAGGCCCCAGCTATGGCAGGGAAGGCACAGGTTGGATATCAGGAGGAAATTTTTCACCCAAAGAACAATAAAGCACTGGAATGCTCTTCCCAGGGAGGGGGTGGGATCACCATCTCTGGATGTGTTTAAAAACAGCCTGGACATGGCACTGGGTGCTATAGCCTGGGTGAGGTGTGAGGGCACAGGTTGGACACGATGATCTCAGAGGTCTCTCCCAACCTCATCATTCTGGGATTCTGGGATTCTGGGATTCTGGGATTCTGTGATTCTGTGATTCTGTGATTCTGTGAAGTTGTGCCAGGGGAGGCTTGGATTGGGAACTAGGGAAAAATCTACGCACTGAAGGGTTTGTCAAGCACTGCCCAGGACAGTGGTGGAGTCACCGTCCAGTCCTTGGAGGGATTTCAGAAATGCGACACGTGGGGACATGGGTCAGTGGTGGCCTTGGCAGGGCTGGCAGAATGGTTGGACTTGATGWTCTTGGAGGTCTTTTCCAACCTAAATGTTTCTGTGATTCACATGGACACACTGCTGTGCCCTAAGCAGGGACCAGTGACCCTCTGTGGCCCCTTCCAGCCTGACCCATCTGGGATTCTGGGATCCTGTGGCAGCTTTGGAGTGGTGCTGGAGGACAGGGAAGGCTTTGGGGAGCGAGGTGACAAACCCTGGCTCTGGGCTCTGCAGTGCCACAGGTGCTGCAGAGGGATTCAGTTTCAAACAAGGCGTTACGAAAGGAAAATTTAGGAAACATGAAAATCTAAAAGCACAGCAAAAAAAAGTTCGATTATTTTGGAAACAAAAGCCATGCAGCAGGTTGAGTAAAATTATTTTTAAACTGTAAAATTTCTTTTAAATACCTGTAAAATTCCTTTAAAATAAGTGTAAAATTCCTTTCTTTCTCATGCTTTCCAGTGCCTTGCACTCCTTTGGCTTCTTTATTCTCAGCTGTGAGCACATTTAGGTCTGATTCCACCCCATTCTCTGCTGCCTCCAGGATTTTAGGGATGCAGGAGCAGCCTCCTGCCTGCCAGCCATTCCTGGGAGCAGGAATTCTGCAGTGGAGCCCYTCTGGGCTTTGCTGGCTGCATTGCTGTAAATCAGGGTGAGCTCCTTGTTTAATTGCTCCCTGGAACAGGCTCGGCTTTCCCTGCTCTCCCTGCACACAGACCCAGGCTCTGCTGTCTCAAACCCCACCTGGAGAGCTGTGGAGGGATAATTCCCTTTATTCTGAGAACCCCGTGAGTCACAGACCCAGCACGGATCCCTCTGCTCCCACTGTCTGCTGGGGTTTGGGCTTTTCTTTTCCCTCCGTGCTGCCAATCACCAAATCCATTCCAATAAAAGCTGCTGGGGTTGTGGTCCTTATCTGGAATTGCTGTTGGCAGGATTAGGAGCAGGAGGAATTGCTTCCCTAAATGTCTCCAAGGTTCTTTACCCACAGCTTGATGCTGGCTGGATGAACCCTGGGGAGGTGCCTATGATCCATGATCCAGGGAATCCCTCCCAGTTTGGAAGCCAGCACRAGGCCTCTGGATTCTCTTCTGCCTGTGA
>JACDOX010000321.1:289283-304983 GCA_014549065.1 Cardinalis cardinalis
TCCTACCCCTGTTGTTCCTGCAGTCCACACCAGGATTTAGCAGGGATGAGCACTGAACAGAGRTAACCTGCAAAGCAGGGCCCTTTCTGTGCCCCCCCGCCTGCTGCTCCTCCAGGAGCTCTTGGAGTCTTGATTTCATGGAACCCCAGACTGGTTTGGGTGGGAAGGGACATTAWAAACCTTCCAGAGCCACCCCTGCCATGGCAGGGACACCTCCCCCTGTCCCAGGGTGCCCCAGTGTCCAGCCTGGCCTTGGGCACTGCCAGGGATCCAGGGGCAGCCCCAGCTGCTCTGGCAATCCCAGCCCAGCCAGGAATTCCCAATCCCCAATCTCCCATCCATCCCTGCCCTCTGGCACTGGGAGCCATTCCCTGGCTCCTGTCCCTCCATCCCTTGTCCCCAGTTCCTCTCCAGCTCTCCTGGAGCCCCTCCGGGCCCTGCCAGGGGCTCTGAGCTCTCCCTGGAGCCTTCTCCTCTCCAGGGGAACATTCCCAGCTCTGAGCCTCCAGGAAAGATGGACAGAGATGGAAAGAGAGGATTTCCAAGGGCTGGAGGGGCAGGAGCCAGGGAATGGCTCCCACTGCCCGAGGGCAGGGATGGATGGGAGATTGGGAATTCCTGGCTGGGAGGGGGAGGCACCCCACAGGGGCCCAGAGCAGCTGTGGCTGCTGGAATTGGTGGTGCTGAAGACCAGAGGGATCCACCCCGAGCTGGCTCTGTGGAGGAAAGAGGAATTTTTCCGGCTGCTGGGGTTTCTGGAGTGCCCAGCAGGTGACAGCAGGGACGGGCTGAGCTGGGAGCTCCTGTGAGCTGTGGATTWCTGGGGCCAGGCAGGCTCTGAGGAACAAACATTAACGGGGAAGGGCTGGAACTCAGCGTCCTCTCTCTGAAATTCAGGGCCATAATTCCCATTTCTGAGGGGGTTTTGCTCCTCCTCCCTTGAGGTTTGACCCCAGGGAGCAGAGRGGGGGCAGGAGCCTGCACACACCCAGCCTGGTTCCATCCCAAAGGATGCTGTTTGTCCCTGTGCCAGGCCAGGTTTGTCTCTCTGCCCACATCAAACCCCTGAACTGAGCTCTCCCCTGCACCAAAGCACCGAGAAACCTCAGCCTGAAACCTCCAGGAGGGTCTCCCATCTCCTGGAGCTGCTGCTCCTGGTGGAGGCTGCTCTGAAGAACAGAGAGGGAAGTGCAGGAGAAGATAAAAGAGAAAAATTAAACTGTTTATGAAAGTTTCATCAAAGCCCTGTTTGGGATGCTGAAGGGAATCTTGGCTTACCTTGACACAAACTTCATTCATAAACTCAGCTTCATTATTTCTGAAAGACTTTGTCAGCAGCTTGGCAGCTYGGAGAGACAGGCTCATGATTTGCTTTCTTCTGTGACTAATCCAGATACTAAACACTGGCATTTATGTGCCTCTCATCAGCCCAGATCTCTGTGCATGTCATTCCACTGGGCTTGAGTAGGGAAAAAAAAAGCAATAAATAGGAATATTAGTGCTGTAATTCCTTCCCTCTTCAGGACCTGGAGCTTCTCAGGCTTTACAGACTCTCTAAAATAGTGCTGAGAAGCTGAACAAGAAGCTTGAGATCAAACAGCTCCAGGAGAAGCTCTTGGAATGATTTGGAAAGCTGAGCATGACTGGTAACAAAATAAAACTGAGCCTGGCTTTGATTGATGTCCTGGGAACAGGGATCCACTGTCCTGCCTTCCACCCAATTTGAAAAGTCTGGGGTTTTCTTTGGATTTTTTAAGAAGAAGTGATTTTGTTTACTCACAGAGAATAAAATTGCAGGACCTGATTCCAGTGGGAATAAATTCTSTTTGTCCCTCAGGAATGTCAGTGGCCACAGCAGTGCCCTTGATGCCACAGCTCCAGGTAAAATTCATCCATTGGATCACAGAATCCTGGAATCCCACCCATTCCCATGRACACCCTCCACTGTCCCAGGCTGCTCCAAGCCCTTTCCTGTAAGAGCCTGAATGAGGGAKGTGGGACTCCAGGGGCTCTCCAAATGCAGTTTATTGTACCCAAGGTGTCCCAGCAGCCCAGGGCCGTGGGTGACAGAGCTGTGCCCACAGCTGGCAGCTCCAGCTGCAGGCAGGCCTGGACACCCTTAGTTTAGGTTCCAATGCATTATAGACTTTTCTGTGCTGAGCATCTTCATACAGCAGAACCAACCTGTACCTTAACTGTCACCTATAGCCCACCATAACTACTGTAATTACCATATTCATGTCACTGTTCTCCAGTCACTAAAGTCAGTACATCACAGTTTCAGCCAGAAGTTGTTTTTCACTTTTCCTGCAGTGGAAAATTCTGAGGCCTTTGTTGTACTTGCCACATTGGCTGCCTTGTTTGCCTGTGCTCTCTTTGTGCTTGGCAAAAACATCTTCTTGTTTGGGGTGGGTTTATCCTTTGCTCTAAGCCATAAAAACCCTTCTAACTCACACACCCTTTGCCTCCTTGGTTAGCCAGTGAGRCTGGCTCAGCAATTCTTTTCTTCTATATCAAAACTTGCTTCCATCTCTATTCCTTCWTCAGDCTCTACATTYAAAAATCTTTCTGCCAAGCACACACACCTGTGAGACTTTCTTGTCAAACTTTCATCCTTCCCAACACTTTCCAACCTGGCCTAGGACCCTTCCAGAGATGAGAAGCCTCATTATCCTTCATGGAAGATCCCTGAGGGTTTGTCAGGAGCTCTTGGCATGATCTGGTCCCCCCTTTCTGGCTGGAGGGGCTGCCCAGGGCCATGGCAGGTTTTGCCTGGATTTGCTGCCTGTAATTCCTGCTGCTATTCCAAGCCTGGATCAAGTAGTGATTCCCAAACTGAGTGCTCTGAACATTTCTTCTTCCTCAAACTTTTTACTTTCTTGCTGAAAAAAAAAAAAAGCCCAAACCAAAAAAAGGAGTTGTCAGGCCAGGCTTGTTTTGCTTYCCCAAAGCTGAAGCAAGAAGAACTCTCTCATTCTGTTTGATTAGAGTGATAAATATGGATGTGTTCCAGCCTAAATATTTTATGGGAAARGAAGTTCTGTTCCCGTAATGCTCCCATTAGTGGCACAGCAGGTCCCCAGCCCAGGTGGGGTTTGTGCTCCTGGAATTCCTGACAGCCTTTGCTGGGCCCCTGCTCCCATGGGATGGGGAAAACCAGTCCCACAGAGAAACTGGGAAAACTGGAGAGGGATTGCAGGATGGATCTTTTAGGATCCAAGTAGGTCCCTGAATTGTCATAAGCCAGGAAAGTCTCTCCTTTTTCCCAAATGAGGGGTGTGCAGTGTTCCTGGGGAAAAGCAGGGATGAAACCTCCACTTGCTGTGTTCATTCTGCTGGGCAGGACCTTGGATCAGCTCAGGTGGTTGGCACTGGKGCCAGGAGAGAGCCAGGCATCCCAAGGGTGCCCTCTGTGTTATCCCTGAGTGAAGAACAGTGAGATCCTGGATTTGGATGGGACCATGGAAGTGGAAGAKGCCCAGGGAAGCCCCTGGGAGCTGGGTGGATCCCTCTGGGCAGGTGGGGAGCAATGTTCATCTCAGAGGTGCTCTGGTGGCTTTGGGGTCACTGCTGCTGCCTGGTGTCCTTGGAGAGCCTCCAAAAGCTGCCTGAGAAGATTCCAGGCCTGGGAATTCCCATCTTGTCCCACCCAGCTGTYGGAATTCAGGACATSCCTCTGAMTGTCCTGGACTGCCAAGACCCTGCCAGGGGGCTCAGAGACCCTGGCACAGAGCCCAAGATGCCCCTGTGGTTTTGAATATGACCTGTGGAGCATATTACCAACCTTGGACGGGGATCTGCAAGCCATGACAAATTAAGTAGAATGACAGTGAATTTATCATGGGGTGAAAAAGTAGATTTTAGGGTTTTTAGAATGGGGGTTCAGGGGGCAAGATGGAGGGAACTGGGCGTGTCCAGCCTTTCTCCTTCTTCTTCTTGGCCTCCATCTTCTGCTGTGATGGTGGCACTTTGGGATTGGTTTAGAGTAGAAGCTCACTGTCTAACATAGGTGATGGGTATTGGACAGTAATTGTAAATATTGTACACGTAGTTTTCAGTATAAAAAGATAACACTGCCCCATGGGCAGAGTGCCTCTGTCTGTCCTGCTGAGAGGACCTTGGCAGGGCAGGAAAAAGAATTTCATAGATAAGGAACAAGAAACAACCTTGAGAACGAGAACTGAAGAGCTCTGACTCCTTCTTCGAGCACCAGGCTGGGAAAAGAGACTTTCTAACACATCTCGGGGTCACTGTGAGCAGCAGAGACCCTGAGACCCAGCCTGAGGCTCTGCCMTGGTTTCTGTGCCTGGAGAGGATCCCCCTTTTCCCTGTGGAGCTTGGCCTGGCGGCCTGGCTCRTTCCTCATGGATCAGTGGTGTCCCTGAGCTGCTCTCAGGAGAAAACCCACCTTGGGAAGGAGCCATCCGTGTCCTCTGGGTGCTGCTGCTGCTGCAGGATGCAGGGACCAGGATCCACATGTTCCCACCACAAAGCAGGAGCGTGGTGGATTCTGTGCACACTTTCAACCAGTGAAAACTTCTCCACTTCCCTTGGGGACAGAGGTGGGTTTTACTTCCCTCAGAAGCATCTCCAGCAGCTCCACAAGTGGGATTTGCAGCTCCAGGTGCTTCCCATAAAGAGGCCTCACCCTCTACAGGCTTGGAGAGCCCTGGTGTCATTCCAAGCTGCACTTCCCAACAATCCAGGGAGACCTGGAAGGCAGAGCCGTGGGCTCAGCGCGGTTGGGAGCCCACAGAGGTCTCTGTCACCCTCTGCTCTCAGCTCTGCACACTCTGATCCTTTGTCCCTGCAGATTTCTGCCAGAAAGGCTCATCCCAGCACAAGGAATAACAAAAAGTTGCTCCTTAAAGAAGAAAGGATGAAACAAGATAAAGAACCTCAAAGGAGCTGCCAGCACTGGGTGTCTGGAAAGGAGCAAGAAACTACGAGGCGGAATCTGCCATTCAAATCTCCAAAGGTTTTCCAGGCAGAATACATTGATCTCCTGGACAATGAGGCTCCATAATTTCCTACTTTGTGCCAGGGAAATATCCAACAAAAGCCCCAGGATTTAACAGCTGGACTTGCTGCTTGATGGTTTCAGATCTCGCCGTGGGTTCAGCAGAAAAAGAGGGCTCATTTTAAAGGATCTGAAACTGAAAGTTTCCTGTCACCTTAGGAAACTTTTAAAAATACTTTTCACCTTCAAAGGCAACCTGGAAGTTCAATGGAAGGTTTGGGGATGACATATTAAGGATTGGCCTCAAAGTCTTTGCTTCGTCAGTGGTTTTGAAGATTAACACAAAACCTGTAATGAATTAATCTGCGTTCATCGGGGCTGGAGTGAATGAGGAAATTAATCAAGGAATGAATCAAAAGCCCTGTGGGTCTCTGCAAGGACACGGATACAAAGGGTTTGGTCTCTCTCTCATCACTCCTTGGGTTTCCCAGAGCAGCTGTGGCTGCCCTGGATCCCTGGCAGTGTCCAAGGACACTGGGGCTTGGAGCAGCCTGGGACAGTGGGAGGTGTCCCTGCCCATGGAGTGGGCTGGAATGGATGGATTTAAGGTCCTTTCCCACCCAAACCAGTCTGGAATTCTRTGATTCTTTCCCTGCCTGCTCAGTTTGCTTCCTGTCACTGACACCAACACAAATCCCGTTAATACTGAGCTGAGGCTGCAAAGGAAAATAAGATTTCCCAAATCTGACCCTGTTTGGATTCAATAAATTGGTGTCTCTTTGGCTGATCCCACTCCTCAGAACCAGCTTGTGCAGCCAACAGGTGCCCCTGGCCAGTGGCATCGAGCTGAGGGAGCAGCTGGAAAATGGGATGTTGGAATCACCCCTGTGGATACTCCAGGGGTGGCTGCTCTGCTCTGTTCCCGTGGTATCCAACCAGTTCCACCCTTCCTGTAACTGTGAACCTGCTGCTCCTTGCTGGCAGATTTACCCTTCTCCAGAATCCCAATAAAATCCACAATCTTATTACAAAATACAACGTTTGGAGCGCACTGAACAGGTGTCAGGTGCTGGCTGCAGGAGTGAATTTAACAAGCATTTAATAAGCCAGCTGCATTTAGAATCTGAACTAGAGAAAACCAGCAAAGCTCGAGGTTTTGATGATAATCAGTCCCACATTTTGTGAGCAGAGCACACAGACCTGCTCCCAAAACACAATTAACCTGCAGGCTGTGTTTGTATCTCAGGGTTTCCATGGAATGGGGGTGGATGGGAGTTTGATCAGTGGCCCCAGGTTTCTCAGGAGTGCAGCTCCTTTATTGTGCAGCATTCCTGGGGTTTGCAGGGATAACAGGTGGGAAGTTTGCAGTGATCCAGGAGCAGCCCTGAGTGACCTCTCATTTAAAGCAAGTCCTGGCTRATAGGGATTTGAAATGTCAGGAATGTTGCGCTGAAATGAAGGGAAAAAACGTGGCATTTGGGATGTTTGAGGCCATCCCCAGRTTTCTGCCTGGGGCAAGGCAGAGTGAACTTTCCAGCAGAGGAGCTGGGTCAGGATGAGCCCTGCTGGGGGATCCTGGGGATGTGGGAAGGGCCAGGCCTGGATCCTGGGAAAGGTGGATTAGATGTGGAGCAGGACAGGGCTTGGGGCATCCTGCTCCAGAGGGAGGTGGCCTTGGAATGATGCAGGAACTGGGTGATGGTGGCTGAGATGGACATATGGACATCAGGAGGAGACTCAGCTCCTCCTGCCTCAGCTCCCTCTGGGATTCCATGGTGGAATCTGCTCTCAGGAAGAGACGAATTCTAATGGAATCTGAGGGGCAGAGGGAAAGGAGTTTGTTTGTTTAACGTTCAAAGCAAACGGCTCCCAGTCCTGCTGGCAGCTCTGCCTGGGGAGCAGGGACATCCCACCCCAGCCACCCCCTGAGGTCCTGGTGTTCTCCTGGCAGTTCAACCTTTGTGARATGGGATGGAAAGGGAATTGCAAGGGAGGAGTTTCCCACCCCCTCAGTCCTCCCATCCCTGCTGGGGTGGAGGACGGGCCCTGGAGGCTGATGGCACCACTCCCTGYTGCTCCTGGGGGGAGTTTGGGGCTGGAGCATCCCAAAATCTGGGAATGTCACCCTTCCTCTGACTGGTGGAGCTGCMAGCTCACCAGACAGTGGGAATTCTGTCTTTATAAAAGAAGTTTAAGTAATCATCAATCTCTGTCCTTAATGAAAGGTGCTGTTGCCATGGTCTGGACTGCTCCTGGCTGTGCCTGAGGAATCATTCAGGTGGACATTCCTGCCTTTCAACCATAATTAATGGCAGGATTTTTACAGCTGTATCAATAACCCAGCACTTCTCCATTCTTGAGTGGACTTTGAAGCTCTGGCTCTGCTGAGCAGCCGAATAAAGGGGCACAGGGAGCTGGAATTCATTAATTAATAATTAGTGATGAGCTCTGGTAAGGGGCTGAAGATCAAGGTCTACAAAAAAAGTTGGGAGAAAGAATCCAGGCTGTCATTTGATTTTAATCAGGGGCTGAGAGCAAACCCCACACCATTCCTGTGGAAAATACATCCTGAGAGAACTGAGGGCTCACCCTCAGGATCCTCCTTGGCATCAAAGTCGGGGTGAGAAGCAGCACAAGAGTCACCAAAACTGCGGGAAAAAAATCACTCTCCAGCATTTTTCATGTTAGAGAATCAAGGCATTGCTTTATTCTGGCCAGGATGTGCAACAGAAACAATTTCATCCACACATAGCCTGGGTGAGCAGAGAAAACCATTCCATGACACTGGAGTTTTACTGGATTTTTCCTAAACTTTTCCAGACCCATAGGAATCCGTTGGTTTAATGTTCATTTGTCCCAAGCTGGGGAGTTCTTAGTATTTGGTTTCCTATTGGGTACAGATCTCTTTGCTTCTGATGTTAATTAGGTCCTCACTCCTGGATTTCCTTATCAGCCTTTTCTGGTGCCTCAGGTTGGAAGATTTACCTGGGGGTGGGAATTCCATCCCCACCTGTCAGAGCTGGGGCAGTTCTCTGCTCTTCATGGGGCAGTTTTCTCTTTATCTCTCCCACAGCCAACCCTCCCTCCAGGAGATCTCTGCTGTCCATGGCCACTGAGTGTCCCTGCAGGGCTGATCCAATTCCAGCATCCCATGGGGAGATGCTGCGCCCAGGGGAGGAGCCAAGCATTCCTASCTGGATCCAATCTGAGCCTGGCCCAGCCCAGCAGCCTTTGCCCCCTGCATTGCCAGAGGAGCAGCTTTCTGCTGCCCTGCATTGGCAGAGGGAGCCCAGGCCCATCTGCAGCAGCCCTGGAGCTGCAGAGGAAAACTCCCCCCTTGTGCAGGATCCCTGCTGCAGCAGAGCCACAGCTGGCACTGCAGGAGGGCTGAGCCCCCATGGGATGGGGCTGGGACACCCCCTGACACACAGGGGGCAGGGCATGCTCTGACTCTGGCAGGGGTTTTATAGATAGATAGATAGATAGATAGATAGATAGATAGATAGATAGATAATATATATATATATTATATATAATATATATTTTTGTATATATATACACTTATTTTAATAGTATTAAAATACTACTGCCTTTGTATTTTTAATTTTCCTAATAAAGAACTTCCCATATCTTTGCCTGAGAGCCCCTTAATTTCAAAATTACAATAATTGAGAGGGAGGGGGTTTGCATTTTCCATTTCAAGAGAGGCTCCTGCCCTCCTTAGACACCTGTCTTTTCAAACCAAGCCATCCAGTGTCTCCAGCTGTGCCAGGGGCAGTGTCTGGGGTTGTTGGTTGGTGTTTGCTGATGGTTGTTGATGTTTTGTTGATGGTTGTTATTTTTTGGGTATCTATTCCCAGTCTGCAGCGATGTTCAGCTCATCTCCGTTGAGTGCTGTAACATCCCTTAAAATAAAAACCCTTTAAAATTCCCTTAAAATAAAAACCCTTTAAAATTCCAAGGCAAAGGCAAACCGAGCCTGACTAGAGAAAATATTATTTTTTAAAAATTTTGAACTTGGTGTATTTTCCAACACAGGGAGCTGGGCAGGGGCTCAGCCTGGAGCAAAGGAGGCTCAGGGGCCCTTGTGGCTCTGCACAGCTCCTGCCAGGAGGGCACAGCCGGGGGGTCAGGACAGGATGAGAGGGGACATTTGATGTTTTCAGATTATAAACCTGGGTGGAGATGAGGTGTGAGRTGCTACAAGGAGGGGCAGAAGGTGTGGGCTGGACACTGGGGATGCACTGAGGGCGCTGCTGTGCAGCTCCCAGGCCTGGATTTATCATCCAGGAGGTTGTTAAAGCCCCACAAAAGCCAARCCAGAATCACACCAGTCCTTGTGTTTCTGATAAGAGAAATCCTTTGAGCAAATTCAATTAGRGAGCTACAAACTTTGTTTAAAATTAAATTAGCTCCTTGACAGCCAAACTAGAAATTATAAGTGAGTAGATTACAGCTTATTTTCAAGTAACAACAATTGTTTTCCTCATCACAGGATGGGATGGATGGGTTTATGTAGTCTGGCTAAAATAACTGCGCTGTGTTCCAGGGTTTGGGATCCAGGCACCCAGGGAGAGGAAATTGGGAAGGGATTGGGGGAGTTTGGGGGGCTTTGAGAGGCTTTGGGGGGCTTTGAGAGGCTGTGGATGAGGGACCGGCTTTGAACTGGGTTAAGAGGAATATTGGGAATTGGGAATTCCTGGCTGGGCTGGAATTGCCAGAGCAGCTGGGGCTGCCCCTGGATCCCTGGCAGTGCCCAAGGCCAGGYTGGACATTGGGGCACCCTGGGACAGTGGGAGGTGTCCCTGCCATGGCAGGGGTGGCACTGGGTGGGATTTAAGGTCCCTTTAACCCAAACCACTCTGGGATTCAATGAAAACCATTTTAGACCTCTCTGTGCAGCAGCTGAAAGTTTTGCATTCCTGTAATCAGTGCCTTAAATTTATGTTTGGAAGTTCACCACTGAAGAGCTCACTTTRAAAAGCGTTTGCCTCCCGAATTTGCTCTCCAGTGCCAGCTCTGGCTGGCTCCCGAGTTCAGCAGGCAGATAATGACCTCTAAATTACCAACCCTCTGTGCTTTGCAGTCCATCCACTCGCTCCAAGGCAATTATTCCCTGCTCTGGATTGAGGAGGAGAAGAATTCTAATGGAATCTGTGACCTGAGGGCAGAGGGAAAGGAGTTTGTTTATTTTCAAAGCAAAAAGCTCCCAGTCCTGCTGGCAGCTCTGCCTGAGGAGGAGGAACATCCCACGAGCTCCTGGTGTCTCTTTCCCCCACTCCTGCTCCATCTYTTCCTTGTAAATGGAAAAACCCTGGCACAGGTGCCCCGAGSAGCCCCTGGATYCCTKGCAGTGCCCAAGGCCAGGTTGGACATTGGGGCTGGGRCACCCTGGGACAGTGGSAGGTGTCCCTGCCMTGGCAGGGGTGGGGTGAGGTGACCTTTAATGTCCCTTCCAACCCAAACCCTTCTGGAATTCTGTGTCTGCACACAAAGCAAACTTTACACTCCCAGGATAAGTCATTGCAGTAAAAATCTACGGTTTCATTGTGTTCATTCAACACTCAGASAACAGGCTGCTCCCAGCCYCARTGTCCARCCTGGCCTTGGACATTCCAGGGATCCAGGAGCAGCCTGAGTTTCTCTGGTCATTCTGTGCTCATTTGTCCCCCCCCTCACAGGACAGATGTGTTTTAGAGTGTTCACACTCAATTTTGTATCGTTTAATTTGTGCCTCTGTCCTGGCAGTGGGCAGCACCGAGAGGAGCCTGGCTCTGCCACCTCCACTCCGTCCCATCAGGAATTTTAATTGATCCCCATGGGTGAGATCCCCCTGCATTAAAATCCAATCCAGCCCTGCAAAGTCCCACAGCCCCAGGGCAGGGAGATCCATKATGAACTCCAGAGCCCCAGAACACCTCCTTGAGCTCCCACAYCTCCCACAGACAACATTTTGGGGGGATTTTCTCTTTCTGCCATAAATATCTTTGATGCTGAGCCTGAGCCAGGAAAGGTTCATCTGGTGAGGCAACAGGGTGAGGGAGAAGTGGATGAACGGTGACTAAATCATGAGCAAATCTGAGAAATCACTTTCCTAATTGTCAGACTCAAGGTAAATCCTTTTTACTGGATGTGGTGAAGGGAAAATGAGCATTTAAATCCTGCACTTTGTGCTTTGGGCACATTAGGGGAATTTTTTCTGGTCACTGAAGGTCATCAGTACAATTCCATGTTTAATCCCCCTCYTGCTGGAAAGGTCAGGGAGGTGTCCAGGCTGGGATAAACTTGGTTTATTACAGCAACCTCCAGCAGAAGGAAGGAAAATTTCAATTATCCAAGAATAAGAGTTGGTGGGTAACTGGGGAGAGCTGATCTTTAACTGGTGGCCTGAGAAAGAAACAGGAATTTTGCCTTGTGGTAAGGACTCATTTATTGAGCTGTGCCAGGGGAAGGGATGTCAGGTTACCTGCAGGTGATAAAACAAAAGGGAACAGGAATCCTGGGATGCTGCAGCATGGGTCTGCCACTGCCTGGCATTATTAGGGAGCTTGGAGAGGTAAAATAGGGATATTGTCCCAGCTGAGCACAAGGAAGGATGGCAAGGTTCAAACCCCTGCACGTGTCAGGGCTCATTCCACACATCCTGTCCCTCCATCCCTTGTTCCCAGTCCCTCTCCAGCTCTCCTGAAGCCTCTTCGGGCACTGCAAGGGGCTCTGAGCTCTCCCTGGAGCCTTCTCCTCTCCAGGTGAGCACCCCCAGCTCTCCCAGCCTGGCTCCAGAGCAGCTCCAGCCCTGGGAGCATCCGTGGCCTCCTCTGGCCTGGCTCCAGCAGCTCCAGTTTTCCACCCTGCTGGGTTTGAAGCACCGATTGAGCTGATGAGGGGAGCAGGGCACAGATATTGTGGTCAGGTTGATCTGTGTGGGATGATKGTCCCTGTGTCCCTGGGGTTGTCTGCAGGGTGTCAGAGCAGAGTTTAATCAATGAAGGAGGTGCTGGGGCAGGACTCCAGAGTTCCCTGAGACYGCAGGGACTTTGGCCCTGAACCACAGGGAGCAGCGGGGTTTGGACCCTGGGGGTCTGTGGTATGTGYTGGGTCCCCAGGACGAAGGAGGAATCGATCAATCTGACTCCATGTTCTTAGAAGGCTAATTTATTATTTTATTATATTATATTATATTAAAGAATGCTATACTAAATACTATATATACTAATACTAAATATACTATATATAAAATACTAAATTATAATAATAAAATACTAAATTGCATATAATATATATAATGCTAAATATATAAAAAATCTAATATATAACTATATAAAAGTAAATATTTAAATATATTATATATTAATAGTATAATATGTAATATATATTATATAAATTATATATATTATACTAATTATTTTATTGTACTTATATTATATTAAAGAATGCTATACTAAATACTATATATACTATTACTAAATATACTATATACTATATACTAAATATACCAATACTAAATATACTAGATATAATACTAAATTTTAATAATACTAAATTATATATAATATATATTATATAAATATTTATTATATAAAATATAAAAATATATAAATCTATTAATAATATAAAATATAATATATAATATATAATATATAAAATATAATATATAATATATAAGATATAAGATATAAGATATAAGATATAAGATATAAGATATAATATTATATCTTATATAAAATATATAAAATATATATTATATATAAATAGAAATAGAAATATAAAATATATATATTATAAATTTTATATACATTATGAATTATTTTATTGTACTTATAGTAAAGAATGCTATACTAAATAGTATATATACTAATACTAAATATACTATATATATAAAATGTTAAATATTATACTAATATTATATTAAAGAATGCTATACTAAACTCTACTAAAGAATAGATAAAGGATACTGACAGAAGGTTACAAAGAATGATAATGAAAACTTGTGACTGCTTCCAGAGTCCCAACACAGCCTGACCGTGATTGGTCATTAAGTCAAAACATGAAACCAATYAAACAATGACCTGTTGGATAAACAATCTCCAACCACATTCCAAAGCAGCMAAACACAGGAGAAGCAAATCAGATAATTGTTGATTTCATTTTTCTCTGAGGCTTCTCAGCTTCCCAGGAGAAGAATCCTGGGCAAAGAGGATTTTCCAGAAAGTGTGATGGTGACAGGGGTCCATTACTCATTAGGGAGGGACAGGGCCTGATCCTGCTGGGGCTCAGTGCTGGGCAGTGCCCTGGAATGGCTGAATCCAGGTTTCTGTGGTGCTCAGGAGCCTTCCCAGGGGAACTCTGTGTCCCAGCAGGGCCCTGGGCAGCTCTGGCTGCTGCAGCTGCTCCATGCAGCTCAGGTCTCACTGATCTGGAGGGACCCTGAGCTCAGGCTCTGGCCCTGCACCCAGRGAGGGTTCTGGGGACAAACCCCAGCCTCTCTCCCAGTGTAGCCCCAGTGCCACTCTTGATCCCAGGCACTTGGGGAGCCCCTCTGGATGCTGCTGCTCTCCATCAGCCCCACTCCCTCCTCTGCTTGGCCACAAGGGAAAACCATTCATTTTTTAGGAGTGTTTTTTATTGCTTCAAAAACGTGGAAGGAGCTGACCCAGAGATGCTCTCACGATTCATCATCTCATGCTCTGCACTGGTTGAGGCTCTTGCTTTTCAGGCAGCTTTTAATGGATCATCCCACCACTGTCTCCAGGTTTTCCAGGACTTCCCACTCCCCAGGAGCACACAGATGTGCTGGGCTGGGATTGGTGCAGATTTAGGGCAGCATTGCCTGAAATAATGAATCTCTGTGAGACAGAAGGGAGGAATAAAAGCTGTTTGTGTGCTCTGCTCTGTGTCCAGGGAGCAGAGCAGGGTTGGGTTCCTTTGCCACCTCGCTCAGGTCAGAAGAGTTTTCCCAGTTGTCCTCCCAGCAGACAGAAGGTGTTGTCTGCTGCCACCACCAAAGGCTTGGAGCTGGAGGAGGGYAGGGATGGATGGGAGATTGGGAATTCCTGGCTGGGCTGGAATTGCCAGAGCAGCTGGGGCTGCCCCTGGATCCCTGGCAGTGCCCAAGGCCAGGTTGGACATTGGGGCACCCTGGGACAATGGGAGGTGTCCTTGCCATGGAAATGGAGTGGGAATGGATGGNATTGGGAATTCCTGGCTGGGCTGGAATTGCCAGAGCAGCTGGGGCTGCCCCTGGATCCCTGGCAGTGCCCAAGGCCAGGTTGGACATTGGGGCACCCTGGGACAATGGGAGGTGTCCCTGCCATGGAAATGGAGTGGGAATGGATGGGATTTAAGGTCCCTCCAAGCCAAACYTTTCCAGGATTCTGCAATTCCATGAAAGAAGAGGGTTCTGGGCTCCCTGAGGAGATTTGTGTTCAATCTGACGAACACCAGCAGCGCTGCTGTCAGTGGCACCCCTGCCAGGCACAGGGAAG
Source organism: Cardinalis cardinalis (assembly GCA_014549065.1). Classification (NCBI taxonomy): domain Eukaryota; kingdom Metazoa; phylum Chordata; class Aves; order Passeriformes; family Cardinalidae; genus Cardinalis; species Cardinalis cardinalis. Next base: position 303,726 of record JACDOX010000321.1, read on the forward strand.
TGCAGATAAGGAGCTGGAACCCGGGGCTGAGGTTCACATCCCGAGTTGGTTTATCCCAAATTCCTGGTGTTGTTCTGCCCTGTGAGGTCCTGGGACTGGCTGTAACTGACACACAAATCGGCAGATCTGATTTGTGCACCTCAGATTGCAGATAAAAAATAGCTTTGATTMATGGGCATGGCTGAGGCTCAGCAGCTCAGGGCTCTGGGAGAAGGGCTTAGAAGTTAGAAAATAAGAATCTTTTCAAGCTCTGAATTGATTTAGATTTGGGTTKTATTAGAAGGGACCTTAAATCCCATCCAGTGCCACCCCTGCTATGGCAGGGACACCTCCCACTGTCCCAGGGTGCTCCAAGCCCCMKTGTCCARYCTGGCCTTGCAAAGTTTTTGSAAGTTTTCAGTGAGTCATGGACRTTACCAGCAGCATTCCTCAATCASTGCAGGGTTGCAAAGGRACTTAAAAATTATCTGTTCCAGTCCTTTGACACTGCAAAAAACAGGGAATGGTCCCCTGTCCTCCTGGAACAGCCCCAGCCTCACCYAATTCCTGTCGGGACTCACCACAGCCTTCCCTGAGTTTGCTTTCAGTCTGTTTGCACCTTTAAGAAAAGTCTGTTTGCACCTGTGGAAACGAACTGTAAATAAACACCTGGAGCTCCTCTGATCAGGAGGAACCAAATCCATGGATCCCCGAATCACAGCAAATCGATTTGCTGCTGTAATTCTCAGGGACTAAGARATATGGCTTGGAAAATTTAAAATTCACTGCAATCCCTGCAGTCCTGGCAAATCATTTTTCCTCTGATTAATGAGCATTGTTTACGCTGTTGGTATCTGAGTTCCAAAGGAACAAAAGCCTTCCAAAGAGCAGCRAAATGCTGGATTTAAATCCTGATGTTTTTGAGGTCATGGATACCTTGTCCAAACTCAGAAATTAAAATGATTGTCTCCCTTGGTCCCTGCAAGCTTGGGATCAGCCCCAGTGGTGTGGGGGGGTTAATTCCCAATTAACAGGTGTTCATTTATGGCTCCTGCTGTTCTGTGGGATTTATTGTGGCATTGCATGGAAGCTGCAATCAATTCTATTGTAATCAATGAATTAGTCAGGCAATTCTTGGTTYTGCATATCCAGAATGAATGCTGTGTCCGGTAGCCTCCTTATCAACGTGCTGCTCAGTTTTTGTTCCCACACTTTGCTGTAATTGTGCTTTATTTTCCTCCTCATCAAAGCCCAGAGTGTGAAGGGAGCAGGGAAATGC
>JACDOX010000321.1:308815-319400 GCA_014549065.1 Cardinalis cardinalis
CCCTTTCCCATCTCCATACCCTTCCCTCCTCCTCCCTGAACTGAGGGGCCAGGACTGGGCACAGCCCTCAAGGAGCTCAGCAGTGCCAGCCCAGGGGACAGTCACTGTCCTGGTCCCGCTGTCACATTGATACAAACATTTTCCTGTCCTTCTTTCCTTGCTTTCAGTTGCAATTCCCTCTCCCCTCCCCACGCAGCCATTTCCTCCCTGAGTTTAGCCAGGCAATCTCGGATCCGATGGATTTTCCCATTCTTTATCCTCAGAGGCCCCCAGGAAGCAGAGCAGCACCTGTGGAGTCTCCCTGCGGGTGACTCTCATCTCAAATCTTCGGCAACATTTGCTTTAAAGGTGTCTTGGATTGATTTGAAAGGGTTTAAATTGAGTTCTTGAATAAGGAGTGAGCATCCCACTGGATCCTGCATGGAGAGGACTCCCAGCATCTCCTTTCCCACAGTCAAAGCTTCACAAAGCCTGGAGCCTTTTGGCTTTGTCCCACTTCTGCAGTTCCAGGCTATTTCCATTTTGATCCAGAGAGAGAACAAATGGCCTCAAATCGAATTTCCAGATACTGGGATGGATGAGAAAGCCCTGGAGTGGGGATGTGGGCTGTGAATACACAGGTGCCTCTTTGTCATTGAGGATGTTGGGAGGTGAAAATAAATATTATCACTTCCTATGAGGCAGTTTTTGCTTCCCCAGATGAATCCCAGAGATAAAGCAGGTGTATTATATGCACTAAAAATTGTCAGRTCGTTTATTTCCCTTCCCAGTAGCAGAAATCCATTTGGAGTAAACAAATCCCTTCTCTTATCAGGGTGCTTGGTGTTGGCTGTGTTTGGAGATAAAGGACACTGATTTATCACCACGGGGAGAGGGTGCCGCCTCAGGCAGCTCCAGGTGCCCACAGGGGCTGGAATTCAGCTGGAACACCCCGAGCTCTGGGGCTCCTTTCACACTTTCACTCTGTGGCTCCAGCCCCTTCCCAGTTTTCAGGTTTCTGGGACTTTGAGCTGTGGCTTTGTCACTGTCCCAGCGAGCTCAGAGGGATCCCACAGGGATTGGGAATGCTCCAGGCTGCAGGCATGGCTGCTGCAGCCCCTTGGAGCTGCTCCAGGTGGATTTGGGGATAAACCCAGCAGAATTCCAGCACTCAGAGCCTCCCCCATAGCCCTGCAGTCCTTTTGCCCCCTATTTCATGTGACATTCCCTTTATTCCTTTCAGAGGAGAGGCTTCCCTCTGTTGAATTGCTTCCCTTGGTGTCCCCGTAGTTCAGGTGTGATACAGGAACAATGGAAAGACTTTCAAGAAAAAACATTTCTGCACAGGCAGGACACAGTGGTCACCAGAGRGAGGAGAAGGGATGTTTGTAGAGCACCTCAAGGTGCTCAGGTGTGGGGTTTAAAGTATAAATGAACTCGTTTTCCCAAAATTGCAGGGATCTGATGGTGATTCCTTAAATCTGAATGCCCAGTTTGTGACAGACAGCAGAATTCTCTTCCTTTAGCCTCAAAATCTCACTTATTTCTGTCAAATTCCTCATCCCAGTGGCAGGGGATGGAATTCAGCTGCCTCCAAAGGAATCCTGAATTGTCTGAGTCCTTAATGAGTAATTRAATAACAAACAGGGAATTTGGCTGGCAGAGGATGGTTCTGCCACTGAGAAAGGCAAAACCAGAGCACAGGGAGGATTTTCTTTCTTGGCATCCCCTGGATCTGCAAATTTATTCTGAGGGCTCACAAAAGGATGATTTGCTCCAAACRGGGGCTGGGGTTTGTTCCTGTTGAGCTCTGGTCAGAGAATTCACATCCCTCAGTCTGGGCGTGGCTTGGAAGAGGAGCTGAGCTCTAAAACAATTCCTCAAAGAAAGAGAAACCCAAACCCATCTCACTGTGAGCAAACTCTGAGAGCATGGGAGTGCCAATCCCAGAATTCCAGAGGGGTTTGGGTTCAAAGGGACCTTAAATCCCAGTCCCATCCATTTTCCATGGCAAGGACACCTCCCACTGTCCCAGGCTGCTCCCATCCCCAATGTCCAGCCTGGCCTTGGCCACTGCCAGGGATCCAGGGGCAGCCACAGCTGCTCTGGCAATTCCAGCCCAGCCCCTCCCCACCAATGACTGCCCTGCACTGCAGAATGATCCAAGATCCCTTTTTTTCCTTTGCTTTTCTAAATTTCCAGATAATTTGTTGATTACGGCTGACATGGCCGAGTTATTTCCAACTCTGCCTAAATGAGCTAATTTGGGAGTTATTAACAGTTAACAAATTTCATTCTGGAGTTGCAAAACCCCCAGAAGCCCTTCAGGAAATAAATCCCTCACAGAGCCTGAACTGCAGACAGACTGAGAGAGATAATTACACACTCAGCTAATTACTGGCTTTGGCCTGGCTTGGAATAATTATGTCCAGGCCATGAGATGAAGCCAGGGGTGAGTGCAGGGACTCAGAGTGGGAATTCTGGCTGTTCTGGGATCCATCCCAATCTGGAGYCTGGCCTGGGGGGTGTAGCAGGGCAATTCCACAATCCACAGCTGATCAAATTCCACATTCCACAATTCCAAATTCCACAAGTGCTGCTTGGATCAGCACTGGCTGTTTTGCCTGAGGCCACTTCTGTGGTTTTCCCTCTCAGAGTGGTTTTTGCTCAGCTACCACAGTTTCCCAGAATTCCCAAACCACTCTGAGCAGTAATTTGGGATGTAAATGCAGAAGCAGCTCAAACCTGGTTAGTCTGGGAGCTGACTCTCCAGGGAATGGCCAAAATGGGACGTTGCTGTTATCCCAGCACATCCAGCTCTTGAGGACACCTGCAGTGCCACTCAGGGAGATCTGCRCTCCCACCCTGTGTCCTGCCAGCTCCTGAACTGCTGGAATTCCAGGGGACTGTCATTCCCCTTCCATGGAATCTCAGGATTGCTCTGATTCCCACCTCTGCCATCCCTTCCTGCCCTCCTGGACTGGGGACAAGGGATGGAGGGACAGGAGCCAGGGAATGGCTCTCAGTGCCCGAGGGCAGGGATGGATGGGAGATTGGGAACTGGGAATTCCTGGCTTGGAGGGTGGGGAAGGGCTGGGATGGAGCTCCCAGAAAAGCTGGGGCACCTGAGGTGAGGGAGCTGGAACGAGGCTGGAACTGAGGAACATGGAATATTTCATGGAAAGGCAATCAGAGGAGAAACAGAACAGCTCCCTTGTACCCAGGGTTCAAGGGAGACCATGGATGCTTGGAAAAGTCAGTCTGATGAGCCAAAAGAATTGGAGCTGTCTCTTTGGAATTTGGATATCTGGTCACTTTAACTCAAGTGGGTTTCTCCTGGAGCATTCAATCATCTACTGCCACATGAATTGTTGTCTGTAATTAAACCTCCTCAAGCTTTTGGAGGAGGAGGAAAGCTCAGCAACGGGTCTGGGATAGGCAATGTGGACAAGCACCAGGAACAGCAGCTGGGCTGCCCCATGGAATAAATCCCTTCCAATATTTCCAGACGGGACAAAGCCTCCCCAGGCACGTGTCTGTGCTGAATGTGTCCCATCAGGAATGCAGGAATTCCTGTTAGTCTGGGAAAATAAAGTGCAGGAATTCCCGTTACCCTGGGAAAAGCATTTGTAGGAATTCCTGTTAGTCTGGGAAAAGCATTTGTACAAATTCCTGTTAGTCTGGGGAAAGCATTTGTAGGAATTCCCATCAGTGTTGGAAGAGCATTTAAGGAATTCCCATCAGTGTTGGAAGAGCATTTTTGGGAATTCCCATCAGTGTTGGAAGAGCATTTGTAGGAATTCCCATCAGTGTTGGAAGAGCATTTNGGAATTCCCATCAGTGTTGGAAGAGCATTTGTAGGAATTCCCATCAGTGTTGGAAGAGCATTTAAGGAATTCCCATCAGTGTTGGAAGAGCGTTCAGCTCAGCGCGAGGCCGTTACTGCCAGGCTCTGAGTTGGGATGGCGTTAATTGGACTGGAAACCACATCAGGCTCAGCCTGAAGGAGCACAGGGAGGATGGAGCTCTCTGAACAGGGCTGGGGCTGGTTCCCAGAGTGCCCTTTGGAGCTCAGTCCGTGTCCCACAGCAGCAAGGCCAGGCAGGAATTCTGCTGATGCTCGTCTGCGCTGCCAGGGTGACTCCTCTCCCCAGGACCTCAGCCAAACTCTGCCAACCTTCAGCCTGAAGCTTCCTGGGGTTTCCTGGGAGGCTGAACTCTCTCAGGTGAATTCCTGTCTCGAATCTCTGCTGGTCACAGTGACTCTGAGATATGTACGAGTCTCTTTTCCCAGCCTGAGAGTCGAAGAAGGAGTCAGGATTCTTTTGTTCTGGTTCTCAAGGTTTTTTATTATTTCTTATCTCTAACATTGTCTCTCTGACCCACCAAGGTCTGTCCAGCAGGTTGGGTTGAGGCACACTGCCCACCCTCAGGGAGGTGTTGGCTTTTTATACTAAAAACTACGTGTACAATATTTACCATAACTCCCCAACACCTATCACCTATGTTAGACAGTGAGCTTCTACGTAAACCAATCCAAAAGTGCCAACATCACAGCAGAAGATGGAGGCCAAGAAGAAGAAGAAAGAAGAAGGACAGGGCATGCCCAGATTCCTCCATCTTGGGACCCCGATTCTAAAAACCCTAAAATCTATTTTTCACCCTGTGACAAACTAACCATTATTCTACTTAAACTCTCTTGACTTGTAATTCTTCATATAAAGGGGGTGATTTGCTCCATGGGTCAAGATCAAAGGCACAGGGGTCTTGGGCTCTGTGCCAAGGTCTCTGAGCCCCCCGAGTAGGAGCTCGAGCCCTTCAGGGCAGCCAGAGGAATGTCCTGGGTTCCAACATTCCTGCTGCTCTGTTCCTGCACAGCTCCTCTGGGCTGTGGTGGTTGTGCTGCAGGAGGACAATGAAACCCCAGGAATGTTTTCACAGGAGCTCTTGGGAGAGATTCCAGGACTGAAAGGACTACAGGGATTTCAGGCCATGGAAGTCCAGGATGCTCAGGTCAATAGCCAGGTGAGATATGGGAGAATGGTTTGGAATATATTATTTCAAAACCCCAGCTTTGCTCCTAAATACCTTCTTTTTTTGGATATTTTCTGGAGGAAGAGCCTCCTGCTCATGGAGGTTGGGCTAGAGGACCTTGAGAAGCTCCCTTCCAACCCAAACCACGCTGGGGTTCTGTGACAGGTTTTATAAAGGGGCTGCAGCATCTTTCCCACAGCCTRGAGGATAAGGGAGGTGTTATCCCTGTGGAGAAAGAGGGATGGAATTCCCTGTGGGAGGGAAGGCTGAGGATGGAGCCAGCCTTCTCTCAGCAGTGCCCACACAAACAGCACTGATATTCCAAAAAACTGATATTCCGTTTTCCCACTCAAACACCAGCGTGGGTTGCCCAGGGAAGCTGTGGAGGCTCCATCCTTGGAGAGAGCMCAAACCCAACCACACCTGGCCCTGGGCAACCTGCTCTGGGTGACCCTCCTGGAACAGGGAGGGTGGAGCAAATCCCCCTGGAGGTCCCTCCAATCCCAGGAATTCCCTGAGGGCCCAAATCCTGGCAGCACATCCCCCTCTCCAGCTGACCTTGAGAGTGACCATTCTTGTGCCAAAACAATGAATTCATTTTCCACCTAAAAAAAAAAATAATAAATCTGGATCTGCTTTTATGTGAAGCTAAAAAAAGATTTATGGCTTGAAACCTCCCARGAAAATCTCCCAGCCACGCACACCATATCCACAGCTAATTTTCTTGTTGTAACTTTTTAATTTTCCTTCTGCCATATGGCTCCAATTGTGTGTGAGTTAATATTATTCATAAATGCAGGACAAATAGGAATAAGACCAGTTGGAGCAAAATATTCCCCATCTTTTAAATCTCCAAGGTTCTGGGGAAAGCTGTTCTCTTGTAAATTTAATATCTTAACCAAAACCACGTGGGCTGCAATGTTTGACTCCTGCCCTGTGCTTCCTGTCAAGTTGGCAATGTTTTGCCAACAAATTAACAAGGGGAGGGTTCTGGTGAATTTTGATGAGCCAGAGGGAATCTGCCACTCTCCAGGAGTGATTTGGGTGTGGAAAGCTCCAGCTCAGYGTTTGTGCTCTCCCAGCTGTTGATTTTTTGTTCCTTTTCTGTTAAGGTTGGGATTAAATGTACGAAATGTTATTTTTGTTTGGATTCAGATGTTTATTTGTTCTTATATCTGTTACAGTCTCACAAACTGTGAGTTTTACAGTACTTCATTTTAACAAGTTAAAAATGGAGCTGTATCTTTCTCTCTCCAAGGCCTTTTAAGGATAAACTGTCCAATTAAGAAATGACACCTCAATTATTTTTGTTTTTAACCTAAATAAGCAACCACCCATGACTGCAATGTGGACTTTTTTATCCAATTACACAAAACCACACAAACTCATGGAGAAGAAGGTGAAGAAAAAGGTGAAGAAGAAGCAGCCTCCACCCTAAAACCTCCATCTTGCTTAGTATATATTTCTATATTCTAAACCCTTAAACTCCTAAGTTTCCCACCCTGTGATATCACACAYTTCTATCCAAACCCCACACCCACAATCCCAGTTCTGTCATTCCATTTTGGAAGTTTCTCCAGGCCTCAGGTCAATGCAGTGTTCTCCTGGGGGTCAGAGCCTGTCAGCACAGAAAGYCTGRAATTCTCAGTGCCCAGGGTTCCAACATCCAGCACAGGCCTTCCCTGCTCTTCCAGGAATCTGGGAATTGCTCCAGGCTTTCCCTGCTCTTCCAGGGATGTGGGAATTGCTCTGGGCACTCTTCAGCCATGGAGGTTCTCCTCTAAATCCATGATTCTGCTGCATTTCCAAGGCCTGCTCAAAAATKGATCCCTGTGGGTGATTCCATCCTGGTAAATCTCCTGTGGTGGCCACTTGGAATTGCCTCACATCCCAGCTCCTTCTCTCCCAGCAGCCTCATTCCCAGGAGAACAATCCTGGGCCAAGGGATTTTTTCAGAGAATGYGAATGCCACAGGCCTGTGATAGAGGAGCAAAATGAGCTGTGGACTAAAATTGATATCCAGACTTTGAGTTAGATCTCAATGCTAATTGCTTGATTTTATACTAGACTGGAATCATGGAATGGTTTGGGTTCAAAGGGACCTCAAATCCCACCCCTGCCATGGCAGGGACACCTCCCACTGTCCCAGGTGCTCCCAGCCCCACTGTCCAACCTGGCCTTGGGCATTTCCAGGGATCCAGGTGCTGCTCTGRGAATTCCATCCCAGCCCTCCCCACCCTCCCAGGGCAGGTGAAGTGGCCTCCCCCTGTCACTGTGACCCTGCTGCCACCCCTCCCTGCTCCCATCCCGCTGGATCCACGGCTCCCTGCTCCTCTCTGATATTTATTTTCCTTCTCTTTTGAAACTCTGTTCTCTCTGCTCTCTTTTCTCATCTGGGCTGGATTAGAAATGCTCTGTTTGCTGCTCAATTCAAGCAGCCTCGCAGACACTGCAAAGTTCAAACAGTTTTAGCTTTTGCCTAAAATATCTCTGTCTGCATTTAATGGGCTTTGCAGGCTGCCGTTTCCAAGGGGTTATTAATGGGATTTGGACAAGGAACTCTTGCTTTGTGCTGTTAAAATGATCTAAGAAATCCCTGCATTGCCTTTTAATTCCATCCATGCAGGCCTGTCAGGCAGCAGCTGCCGGGTGTCACTGAAGGCCTGGCCTGTCTGTGAGGGGCTGCAAATCCAGCAGCCCCCTAATTAACTCCAATCAGTCCCTTTTCCTTCCTTTAATGCCATTCCTGTTGTTATCATCCCCTGCAGGACGTGTCCGTGGAAAGATGAAAGGGGTGGAAGATGAGGAGGGAATTGGCAGCTTGGAAGGGAGGGAGGTGGGACATGGAGCCTCACCTGTGAGCCAGGGAATTCCTGCAGCTCCACAGAGACCTCAGGGATCGGGGCAGGCACTCATCAGGATGGGACAGGAAACCTTGGGAAGCCTTTTCTAGAGGAGAGATTTGCAATTATGGGTCTCTAAAATAACATGAAAAATTATGAATGTTTAAAGGGAACCAGGGGGATTGTCCCAGGTGGGACATCAGCAGGAATTTCCCCATGGAGATACCTGKAGCTAAAACAGGCCTGGGCTTGGCTTAGTTAGGAGCTGGCCTTGGTGATCTTGAGGGTCTTTTCCAGCCTAAAGGATCCTGGAATTCTGATCCTGGTGGAGCCTGGAGTGGAGTTGCCATGACAACATCCCCATGCCCTTCATTATCAGGGCAATGCTTAATTAGACCATTCCCTCATTAGCTGCCCAGGTCAGTCCTGCCTCCCCTGCAGAGGATGATGATGATAATTATTATAATTTTTTATTGTTATTATTGCCATTATTGTTATTATTGTTGTTATTGTTGTTATTATTGTTATTATAGTTATTATTGTTATTATTATTTACCAATTATCAGTAATTTGTGATCAGCTGCAAGAGACTGACCTGGACATGCAGCTCTTCAACCTCAGCCTTTCCTGTTGATCTATCTTTGGAAAAAATGAATCCAAATCTCCAAATTCCTGCACTAATTCCCAACGATAGCAGTGCTGGTGGACCTTGGCAGCCTGCCTGGATTTTTGAGGCCATTCAGGAAAGAGTTCCAGGCCATGGATGGGGCCTGGAGCACTGAAAATGGCTGGTTTTCCCCAAAATCCATTCTTTTCACAGTCCCTGCATACAGAGCACTGAGGATGGAGCAGAAATCCTTGGAAGCAGTGGGGAGGAGCATCCCAAGGCCCTGGGCGCTCCAGGCTCTTCCCAGCTTCCCCTCCCTGCTGCAGGACAGGAACTCCAGGCTCTCACCACAACTTTTTATCCCTTTTTCCATGCAGGAATGCAGCCAGAGTGTAAATGAGTCAATAGTGGAGTCACAAACGCAGTTAGCAGAGGGTGATTAGCTAATAGCAGTTAATTACTCTGACAACAAAGCAGCCAGGCCCGACAGAGCCTGGAAAAGAAACGATTTTGTCACTGGGTGTCTAAGTGGGCCCAGGATTCCCCTCCAACCGATTCTTTGTTTGCTTTACAGGCTGATACCTGCTGATAAGATGCTTTCTTTTCAAGTGATAAATTATCTTAATTAACTTTAATTGTTTGCTGACAAATTTATGCAAATGGAGCCATTCCAGGAGCTGCAGCAGCAGGAATTTGGGAGGTGGCAAAGGAAGGCTGAGCTTTGCTCCTGTCAGCGGGGGAATGGAATCATGGAATGTTTTCCATGATTCTTAAATGTCTTTTATGAAGAACCACAGAAGTGGATTGGYTTGGGTTGTAAGGGACCGTAAAGAAATTCTCCTTCACCCCAGATCAGTCCAAACCTGCTCAGCAGTTGAGTTTCACTGCCAGCCCTGGGGATTTTCCAGTTTGAAACTCTCCTGCTGCACTCAGGTTCAGTTTCCCTGTGTTTGGGTTAAGGAAAAGGAAAAGAAGGAAAAGAAAAAAAGGAAAAGAAGGAAAAGGAAAAGAAGGAAAAGAAGGAGAAGGAAAAGAAGGAAAAGAAGGAAAAGAAGGAGAAGGAAAAGAAGGAAAAGAAGGAAAAGAAGGAAAAGAAGGAAAAGGAAGGAAAAGAGGAAAAGGAAAAGCTGTGCCTGGGCATCTCCTCCAATGCTGATTTTCCCACCACAGGACTGGGACACTTTCTGCTGCTCCATGAATGAGACCCAGAAAGGTTAGCAGGTGCTTTTCACAGCCAGAATTTCCATCTCTGTGATATTTTCTGTAAATCAGAAATAGAATAAACACCTTGTTTAATTCCTCCCATTGCAGACTCTTTTTCTGGCACCCTGATTATATCAAGCACAAAAATAAAAAAAAAAATTCTCCTGACCTGTGATCTTTTCTTGCAGCAATTACCTCGCTGACCTTTTCCTGGGGTTTAAAGATTGAAAACAATCAGAGTTTCCCTGCCTTTGCAGTTTGTAATCTCTGTTTAGGATTCAGGAGGCAGAGCTGGGCTTTATTCACGGAGCCAGGGATGGCTGAGCCTCTGCTCTCCCCTTTGCTGACCCCGAGCTCGTCAGAGCCTGCCCAGCCCCAGCTCTGCCTCTCCAAATGAGCTCATTGGGATGTTGAGCAGCTCCCCTGGCTGGGAGGAGGCATTGACAGCCCCAATTTGAGTCCAAGGRGATGTGAGTTGTAAAAAAATGAAATATTAGTGAAGACTGGAATTGAGAGAAGTCGATTCTCATCCAGCTCTGTTTGGGAGGAATCAAAAGCRTTAATTGCGGAGGGAGATGGGCAGTGGGAGCAGGGCGTGCTCCAGGGCTTTGTTTGTCACTGGGGCTTTGTAGGATTGAAAAATGATTTGCATCAGGTCAAGAAGCAGCTTCTGATTTCTGGAGGAAGCTGTACAATTATTTTCTCTCCTTTTCTCCATCAGAGTTGTTGCAAAAGGCACAGTTGGAAGCCAGTTATTTTATTTCCTTTTTCTCACTCAGAATTCTTGCATTGCCTGAGGTTTTATCCTGAGTCCTTGGCTGTGATTAAAAATCATTTGAGTGTTGATTGGGATCAGTGAGAGGAAGAGATGGAAGGGTAAAAGCAAAGGGATGTTGTGTGTGGTCAGAGTTTGGTGCTG
>JACDOX010000321.1:362741-376542 GCA_014549065.1 Cardinalis cardinalis
AAGAGAAGAGAAGAGAAGAGAAGAGAAGAGAAGAGAAGAGAAGAGAAGAGAAGAGAAGAGAAGAGAAGAGAAGAGAAGAGAAGAGAAGAGAAGAGCAGCACCTCTGCAAGGTGGGCTCAGCTCAGGAGAAGGCGAGGGAGCTGCTGTGGGGTTTTGCCTCTCTGGGGTGATCCCTGTGGAAATCAGGCACCACTTCCCTGCTCCTGCCTCAGCTCCTCTCATTCCAGCTTGTGTTGCACCAAACACAGCTCATCTCTCACCTCTGACAGCTCCAGCCTTTCCTCCCGCTCAGCCTGGCCTGTGAGCAGTGCTGGGCTCCCTGTCTGAGCCTGGAAAACACGGAATTGGTGCAGGGAAGGTCTGATCAGTCATTGTGAGCTTTCCTTGCCATGTGGAATTAATGAGCTTAGCCTGGAGGTGGAGCAGGACAGAGGCAGAAATACTTCTCAGGGTGATCACTGGAATAAATTGCTCATATTCCTGAGCTTGATGAACTGACCAGCAGGCAGGAGCTGTGAGATTAATAGCCCAGACTTCCTTACACACTCCTCTTGCTGCTGCTGGCCTCAGAGAAAAGTTAAGGCTGATTTATTTACTGCAGTAACCCCRTGGTGTTTGCAAGGAGGGCCCCATCTGATGTCCCTGATCCATCACTGGGCGCAGGAACACTTCCAGCTCACTTATTCCAAGGATATTTGTTGATGGGCAATGTGGCTGGGTTGTTTTGGGGCTTTATAAATAATAAAGATTATGTATCCAGGGTGAGGAATATCCAGCCATGTCAGTGCTCATTACTGATGTGTGCACACCACAAACAACCCAGGCTCCCCAATTTATTCATCTTTTTTCCTGTATGAAGGAATAAACGGATGGTGGTTACTGGGGAATTCTGCACCAGAGGGAACAAACAGAGCCTCCTGGATCCTGAACCCTGAGGGGAGCARAGCACCCACCCTCAGCATTTCCTTCCATCCGTTGGAATGTTGGGGGACACAAGACAGTGTGGGAACCCAGGACATCCCTCTGGCTGCCCTGGAGGACTTSAGCCCCTGCCCAGGGGGCTCAGAGACCTCGGCACAGAGCCGGAGACCCCTGTGCCTTTGATTTAGTAGAAAAAACAATTCCCAACCTTTATATGAAGCATTACAAGCTACGACAGTTTAAGTAGAATGACAGTGAATTTATCACAGAGTGGAAAAATAGATTTTTGGGGTTTTTAGAATGGGGGTTCAGGGGGAAAAATGAAGGAATCTGGGTGTGTCCAGCCTTTTGTAGGGGGATACAGGATGGGTAAATGAAGGTGGTATAGAATGTAATCTTATCCCCTGAAGAGTTGCAGTTGAACCAATTACTAAGGAKTAGGAGGAGGCCTGATGTTAAAAGGCCACAGCTGTAGCCAATAAGAAGAGTGCTATAAAAGAGTGGATTGGTGGGAACTGGMRTYAGTTGGCTACTGTGGGGACAAGGAAGAGTYAGTRCCTGGAGGAKCTGCCTGAAAGAAACATCAAGGARGTACAAAACTCTRGCAATATGGAACCCTTGCAATATAATGACAGCAGCCTTTCTCCTCCTTCTTCTTGGCCTCCATCTTCTGAGTGATGTTGGCACTTTTGGATTGGTTTAAGGTAGAAGCTCGCTGTCAAACATAGGTGACAGGTATTGGGAAGTAATTGTAAATATTGTACACAAAGTTTTTAGTATAAAAAGATAACACCACCCTGGGGGCAGGCAGAGTGYCTCTGACTGTCCTGCTGAGTGGACCTTGGCAGGGCATGAGAAAGAGTTTTATAGATAAGGAACAATAAACAACCTTGAGACAAGAACTGAAGAGCTCTGACTCCTACTTTGACCTCTGGGCTGGGAAAAGAGATTTTCTAACACATCTGGGGTCACTGTGAGCAGCAGAGAACCTGAGAAGACAAATGATGGACTTTGGACCTCATTGACATAAGGGATTTGATAACAGGCTGCCTTGGCAAAAGCAAAGGGAACTTTGAAAATTAGACCTGGATTGCAAGAGATTCAGTCAAATGGGTTTACAGGAAAAAGAAAATCCCATAAAACTCTGCAAGCCTGAGATGTTATTTGCGTTTTTGTGATTTTAACTAATCACTGTAGTACGTTCCCAGTCTCCCTGAAATAGAATATAAGCGTTTGTACCCCAATAAAATGGGATTCTGATCACTGAGTCAGTCTCCCCATCCCTCTCCATCGCTGACACCATCCTTGAAGATGTGCTGTGGAACACAAAACTCTYTATTTTTGGATCAGTTTGAAAGCTTTGAGATGTCTCTCTGGCCAGGCTCGTGGATGCAGGACACTGGGAGGTCACAAAGTCCTGAGGCAACTTCTCCTTCAGGGCAAAGCTGAGAGTTCTCAGCCAGACTTCAGCTCTGGCCCCTCCAACACCCCACGTCCTGAAGTGCCATGYCCATGTGRTTTTTGAACTTTTAGGGATGGGGACTCCACCACAGCCATGGGAATCTGTTCCAATGTTTGGCCACACTGTCAGTGAAGGAATTTTCCCTGATACCCAATATTGACATCTCCAGTGGTCATGGAATTTTTGGGATTCACTTCCATGAAAAGGTGTTTTCAGTCCTTAYTTGCATCTTTCCTGGCCTCTTGATGGTGCCCTGCAGCTCTCTGGTCACTCCCTGTTTCCTCTGGAATGGTGYGCAGGGATTTAGWGGAGGCATGGATGGGAATCATGGATAAACATGGAATGAGATGTTAATGAGATAACCATGGAATAACGTGGATAAACCCTCCAGCAGAGCTTTGGCAATGAATCCCCACCCCTGTGGATTCTTTGGGGCACAGAACCCTATGAAAAACCCTTGGAATTTCAGTTCATTCCCTGTGTCCTGTCCCTCCATCTCCTGTAAATAATCCCTGTCCATCTTTTCTGTTGGATCCTTCAGGTGCTGGAAGGAACAACCGCAGCCATGCACAGCTTTGTCCAGAGCAGCTGTGGCTGCCCCTGGATCCCTGGCAGTGCCCAAGGCCAGGCTGGACACTGGGGCACCCTGGGACAGTGGGAGGTGCCCCTGCCATGGCAGGGGTGGGATGGGATGAACTTTAAAGTCTTTCCCAACACAAACCACTCCATGATTCCTACAGAACACTGGAAYTGTTAATTAATCTCTCCAAGTGAACGCTGAGTTTCTGGGTTTTATTTTGTTTTCCCTCTGTGCTCATCTGACTCCTGCAGCCTCTCCCAGGGGCTCCATCCCCACACACAGAAATGCCAAACCTCRGGAAGAAAATGTATTTAAATGTTTGCAGTTCACCCTGCAAGTGTATTTTTATTCTGGTCCTTATGGTGTTYCCTGATTTTGTTGCTTGTTGAGAGGAGCCTCATCTCGAGTGAGTATTAATCTGTTTTTAATTGTGGTGTCTAAAATGATTTAACGTCTGCCAGCGATGTCTGAGACATAAAATTTAGATGTTTCAAATGGGATTCACATGAAATGGAAAAGGTTTTACTGTTTCAAAACATCTCAGTCATTCTGGCATCCTGCCCAGCACTAATGCCTATCTCCAGAAAACAAATGCCAAGAGGACTTGAATTCTGGTTTTTGTAGGAAATTGAGGTCTCCTCAAGTCAGCCTCGGCATCATTTTCTMCCCCCAGTTAATTTTTCCTGCTCAGTTTGAAGGTGCTGAGAGAAAATAACCCCAGAAGCACAAAAACCTCCTGGTCCTGGTGATTCCAAGTGGRGCAGGGGAGATGTGACAGTCAGCTGGGGAAATGTTCCAAAGGAACAGGGAAAGGGATCAGGAATRGGATGCTAAAGGAGTGACTGAGCCACAGAATTCCACCTCTCTCTGCAGGCAGCCACATCCAGTTAGTCCCCAGCCTAGGCTCAAACCAGTCCAGCTCAGAGCCAGCAGAGCCAGAGCTCAGTGCCTGATCCCAGACTAAACCTGTGGGATTAGGGATGTGTTTTCCATGGAGATGGCATCCCCAGGTCACTGTCATCCTTTCCTTCACCCAGAGCTCTTTGCTGCCATCCCTCACATTTGATCCATCCTCTCCCCATGGCTGTCCTTCCCTTTCCATTCCTGTGCTCCCATCAGCTCTGCACATCCCTTTTCCCCCACATCAGTCCACTTTTCCCACTCTTCCATCCAAGTTTCACCTCCCACATTTCCCAGGGCATGTCTCCATGCCCATCCCATCCCAGCTCATCATTCCCTCCCTTTCCTTCCTCTCTCTATGCTCCATGTTCATCCCACCTTATTATTCCCTTTCCTTCCTATCTCCATGCTCCACACCCATCCCTCCATTCCTTTCCCCTTTTTCCTTTCCCCTTTTTCCTTTCCCCTTTTTCCTTTCCCCTTTTTCCTTTCCCCTTTTTCCTTTCCCCTTTTTCCTTTCCCCTTTTTCCTTCCCTGTCCCCAGAGCTGTGCAGTGACACCAGGCCCTGTTCTGTACAGCTGTCCTGTAGCTCCAGGCTCCCCCAGTTCCAGCTGATGGTGGCACTGGGCTCACCTGGAGTCCTCTCTGTCMCTTCTCTCCATTCCCCTCCCAGCTGCTCCTTGGCTTTTGGGCAGTTCTGCATTTCCTTTCCTCTTCTGCACTTCCCTGCTCCAGCCCCCTAATATCTCCCATTTCCTTTTCCTCCCCTTCACCTTCTTCTGCTGTTTTAGGTGAAATTCCCTGATTTCTCTCCTTGCTGCTGCTCCTCATTATYCCTGACCCATCATCCTTCCTTTCCTGCATTCCCCCTCTGCTCTGGGATCACCAGATCCACCCCTTTCCTCCCTTCCAGCACTTCCAGTGACATTTTCTCTCTTTTTTCCCCACCTAAATCCTCTCCCAGGTGGAGCTGGAACCAGCTGTAATTTAGGGATCAGCATCAGGCCACTTATGCCCCAGGACCACCGTGTTCTGTGGGGAAATAAATTAATAATCACCTTTTTTTGGGTGATCAGACCTCCTGCTCCTCATCCCAGGAGCCAAACCCTTGGAGGAAAAAGCTCCATGGCTGGAATTTCCCAGAATTTTGTCCTGCCAAGCACAAACCAGCAGCATCAGGGAGGAAAAATGAGTAGGGGATGATCAAGACACAGAGAAATGCTGGGAAAGGAGAGTGATGCTCTTTGCTCTGGGATTTTTGGTGATKACAAATTTCACCCCTGTGCTTGGGGCAAAGCTCTGGAAAAGAAGGGAAATTTTAAAAAAAATGGGAAGTGACCCAGAAGTGCTGATTTCTGGTGTAAATYCATGTCCTGGACATAGTAGGGATTCTTCTGTGAAAAAAGCACCAAAAATAAAAGCACTGAGAAGTGCCAGAAACTGGTGGAAAAGTGCCMAAAAGATTCAACAAAATCAAGAAACCAATTTTTTTTTCCTTATCATCTGGAAAAAGAGGATGTCTGGCAGAAAAACTCTGGATGAAGAGTTGGCCCTGTGTACTTGAGTCCTGTACAGATTGTCACTGTCACCTTCTTCCTTCCTAAAGCTGCCAGACAATTTTGGGTTTCCTTTCAAGCAGAATTTTTGGCAGTTTCCTCTGCGCTGACTCCTTTYTTTTCCTTGTTTTATAAAATATGGAAGAAGGCCGTGCTTGTGTATTATCTGTGCKCTCATAATAGGCATTAATAAATAAATCCCTGGAAGATGTTGGGATGTTTAGAAGATAAAACCCCTCATATTTAGGGGKTTTTTTTGTGTTTAGGATCTGTGCCACATCAAGGCATTGGAGCTGCAGTGGGAATCTGTTCCSTTTTTTCTCTTTTATGGATGACTGCAGTGCTTTATGGAATCCTCTGGTGCTCAGGAAGAAAAGGCAGAGCTGAGATTTCACACAGGAGTTCAGGAGTTGGAGACAAAAAGCTGAGATAAGGTTCAGAAATATTTGGGGTTTTTTTAACACAGAAGGAGGTCAGTGCAGCCTTGATATTCTGGGCTGGAGAGAGAAGAGACTGAAGAGGTGGAAAACTTCCAAGAGCACATCTTGGAAGTGCCAAAAAATTAACAAAATAGAAACGTTAAACTGGGAAAAAGTCTCCAAGATTAAATCCAACCTTGGGCTGAACCCCACCATGTCCTGAAGCGCCATGTCCATGTGATTTTTGAACTTTTAGGSATGGGGACTCCACCACAGCCATGGGAATCTGTTCCAATGTTTGACCACACTGTCAGTGAAGGAATTTTCCCTGATATCCAATCTTGACATCTCCAGTGGACATGAAATTTTTGGGATTCACTTCCATGAAAAGGTGTTTTCAGTCCTYATTTGCAACTTTCCTGGCCTCTTGATGGTGTCCTGCAGCTCTCTGGTCACTCCCTGTTTCCTCTGGAATGGTGTACAGGGATTTAGTGGAGGCATGGATGGGAATCACATGGATAAACATGGAATGGGATAACCATGGAATAACGTGGATAAACCCTCCAGCAGAGCTTTGGCAATGAATCTCCACCCCTGTGGATTATTTGGGACACAGAACCCTATGAAAAACCCTTGGAATTTCAGTTTGTCCCTGAAATTTGCTGATTCTTCCTGTTGTCCCTACTCTGGGTCTGCTCCCACATCTGAGCATTTATGGAAATTGCTGATGCTGCTTTGTGCTTCCAGATGTTTTTCCTTTTTGAATATTGGATTATCTGCCTGTTCTTCCACCTTGGAGTGCTTGGGTTCCATTTCCTCCCTTATCCTGAGCAGGGATGAGGCTGGGGAGCAMAGACAGGGCTGATGTGGACATGAACATTCCCATTTTTCCCTTTGCTCTTTCAACTCACCAGTGAAGCCCTTGGATAAATTTTCAGGAAGTTCCAAAGAGYCTGCACAATGTTTCATGGAATCACAGAGCTATCCAGGTTGGAAAAGCCCTCCAGGATCACCAGGTCCAACCATCACCACCAGCTCCACCATKGTCACCACCAARCCACATCCCCAGTGCCACATCCATGTGGGTTTTGAGCACTTCCAGGGTTGGGGACTCCACCCCTGCCTTGGGAAGTCTTTTCCAGGATTTTACAACTTTTCTGGAAGAAATTATTCTCAATATCCAACATGAACATTTTTCCTGATAGAGTTTGAGGACGTTTCTGCTTCTTTCCATTKCAGGGTGTGTGGGATCTGGAGGAGAAAATTCCAGAGGGGAAATCCCAACATTTCTTCGGATTCTAAATGAATCCTTTAGGGAAGCAGCCCAAGAAGTGGATTTGTTAATATGGAACATTGCCCTAAAAATTTGTGGTGTGCTCCAAGTGGGAAGGTGTGGGCATTGTTGAAGGGGGACACCCTGGATTAGAGAGAGGAAAATGAGGAAAACAGAGAGGAACAAAAAATTTTTTCCAAGTTCAGGCCCCTTTTTGGTGAGCTGGGTGAGTCCCACCACCAGCAGGATGGGAAGGTTTATATTTGCAGCTCTGCTTCAACATTCCAAGGGCTGAAGAATCCCACTAAAACCAGGTCCCCATGGAACAGCAGCCCCAGGACTGAAGTGCCACCTTCCTGTCCTTTGTCCCACCAGGAGCTGATTCCTTAGGGCTGGTCCCAAACGCCTCCTCTGGAGTCAGTGTCATGATCTATCCCAACTTTCYCATAWAAAATTTCCCATCCTGCTGGTGGTGGGACTCACCCAGCTCACAAAAAGGGGCCTGAACTTGGAAAAGATTTTTTGTTCCTCTCTGTTTTCCTSKTTTTCCTCTCTCTAATCCAGGGTGTCCCCCTTCAACAATGCCCACACCTTCCCACTTGGAGCACRCCACAAAATTTTAGGGGAATATTCCATATTAACAAATCCACTTCTTGGGCTGCATCCCTAAAGGATTCATTTAGAATCCGAAGAAATGTTGGGATTTCCCCTCTGGAATTTTCTCCTCCAGACCCCTGTGTTGAGCTGCCCTCCAGGTGTGGAAAAAAACCATTCAAATTATTAACAATTCGTTCTAGTAATTATTATTTTTGATTTGGAAAAAAAATAATCCCTTCTCCACTTTCAATTTCCCTGATTTTAGCTTCCAACTGCTGCTTCTTATCCTGCCTTTCTTCCTGAGATTAAAGTGTTTTTCCCTTCTCCTTGTGGAAGTGCTCCCATGTTTATAACATTCCCTCTCATTTTCTTCCTTTTGATGAACAAACCCAGCCATTCCTTTGAATATTTTCAAATAAGAAATTTTCCTTAACCTTTGAGCTATCCTGGCAGTTTTCTTCTGTCTCTTCTCCAGCTTTTCTCCCATGAAAATAAAAATTTAAAAAAAAAAARAAGAGCAGCGCATGTCTCTCCAGGCATCTTCTAGCACAGAATTCAGAGGTTAAACATTCCTATTTAATCACACTCTGCCTGCCTTTCCTGGTGTATCCATGGATTTCTCAGCCATCCTGTTATTCTGGGAGCTGATGTTGCTCAGAAGGTCATGAAGCTGTGTGGAAACAAGGAGGATTCAGTAAAAAACAGATTTATTTTGTGTCCTGTAGCTCAGATTCACTTTTCAGAGTTCTTCTTTTAACATCAGTCACAGCAGGAATGGGAAAACCRTCCCGGGAGCATTCCAGCCTCATAAAATCATGGAATGGTCCCAAAAGATCATCTGGCTCCAAACCCAGGGATTTATGTTCCCTTCTGACCCAAACAACTCCATGATTCTGTGTTAATTTRAATAAGGTCACAGGTTCCTAGTGATGTGGTAGAGGAGAATTTTAAAATCTGATTTATTTGTGACTTCACTCTGAGAAGTTSTCTGCAACAAGCTTTCAACAAGCCTGAAATTCCATTTATGGCATGGGATTCTCCCGGATTTTCTCCTGGTTCTCCTGATAAATCTCAGGACTGGTTGAGGAAGTTTAATCCCTAGCTCAAAATCTCTGGCTGTGGTCAGAGTTTATCTGAGTTCATCCCATTTGGGATAATCCTGGCTCTTAATTCAGCCCATTTGGGGTCTCCCTGACCCTCAGTTCAGTCCATTTGGGATCTGCTGTTCCTCTGTTCGGGATCTCCTGTTCCCCCGTTCAGCCATTTTGGGATCTCCAGTTCCTCTGTTTGGGATCTCCTGTTCCTCAGTTCAGCCCATTTGGGATCTCCAGTTCCCCAGTTCAGCCCATTTGGGATCTCCTGGCCCTTGGGATATTCCTGTTCCCCAGTTCAGCCCATCTGGGATCTCCTGTTTCCCAGTTCAATCCATTTGGGATCTCCTGTTCACCAGTTCAGCTCCTTTGGGATCTCCTGTTCAGCCCATTTGGGATCTCCTGGCCCTTGTGCTTGGATCACTCCTGATCCTGATCCAGGTGAAGATGCTGTGGCACTGACAGACTTTGAGCCTGGATTTGATCCTCTTTCCCTGGAGTTTCTGCTCTGATTGAAGTAATTTAGGACAAATTCCCTTAGGAGTGATTCCTGGGTGTTCAGGGAGGGCTGGAAGCCCCTGGAAGGTCCTTGTGTCCCCTCAGAGTCCAGTCCTGGCAGCAGGGAGGGGTATGGGGGCAGCTTGGTTTGTTCCCAGATCTGGTGAGTCCTGACCTCCTRCCCAGGACTTCCAGAGTGCCTCCAGTGCCACATCCAYGACACTTCCAGGGATGGGCATTCCACCAATGTGGCATTAACATTCTCTGGAAAAATCCCTTTGCCCAGGATATTTCTCCTGGGAAGCCGATGAGAGGAATAGTAGATTTGTCTTTCCGAACCAGCTGTGGGTCTGCTGGTAGATAAAACCAGCTCTGGAAGAGAAAAGAAACAATGGAAAGGATTCCACTGATTGATGAATGGAAAAGGATATTTCCTTTTACAAATAAACTTTAGGTTTGCTGATAAACAAACCTAAGAAAGATGAAAGAAACAATGGGGAAAAAAAAACCCTAAATTCCATAAGAATTAAAAATTAAAAGGGAGGGTTGTACATTAGAGGGAAATCTTTTGGATCAGGTGTTCTGGGATGTCTGAACYTCTCAAGTACCTCAGAAATGGGGAAAGAGAGAAGGGAAATGTGGCTGGGAAATTGGGATAAAAAGGAGGCTGCATCCTCCAAAAACGTGAGAGACTCCAGGGGAATGCCCCATGGCCTCTCCCTTTATTGGAATAAAGCAAAAGGACTCCTCTGTCTCCTTTTCRGACATAAACCTCTGGTGTTTGTCGATTGATTTTCCTAACACTGGGAAGCCTCAGAGAAAAGGAAAACAATTCTGATCTCATTTGCTTCTCCTGCGTTGTGCTCCTGTGGAATGTGTTTGGAGATTGTTTACCCACAGGTGATTGTTCCATTGGATTCTGCTGGGAGTTGTTTTCACTCTTTGGCCAATCAGGGCCCAGCTGTGTCAGGACTCTGGAGAGAGTCWTGAGTTTTCATTATTATCTTTTTAGCCTTCAGTAAGTATCCTTTCTGTATTCTTTAGTATAGTTTAGTATTCTTTAGTATAATATAGTATCATAAAATAATAAATTATCCTTCTGAGAACATGGAGTCAGATTCCTCCCTGCCATGGGGGCACCTGCAAACACAACACACCAGTTCCCTCTTTTCATGCCGAGCAGGTTTGAAAAAGTTGCCAAGGGCAAAGTTTTGCACCCAAATTGTGCTGCTTTAGTGGCTGCTCTTGATGAGCTGCGAGGTCTTTTCCAGCTGTGATTTTTTTCCCCCAACAAAACAAGTGCAGATCCAATCTCCTGCTGTTTCCCATCTATCCCGTTTCTCTTGGCATCTTCAGGGTGCTTTACACCCTGCCCCGAAGACATTGAGGTTTTTATGATGTTGGTATCTTGTTTCTTCCCCTTTTGTTTGCTTTTGGAGACTGGGCTGGGCAGAGATGTTCGGAGGGAGGCAGGGAATGTGCAGGGTGATAGTGARACAGATAAATACCAGAGCTGGTGAATTATGCATATTCCTGAGCGTTCACCTTGAGGAAGCAGCAGGATCTGGGGATTGCATGGCTGGCAAAGACCTTGAAGAGCAGCTCTGTGGGGTTTATTTATTTTTTTATCAGCACAGTCTTCGAGGAAGATGAATTATCCGCCAGAAGAGCCTTGAGAGTTCTGGGTTTATTGTCATTGAGTTTTAGGACAATAAAGTGACTGTTCTCCAGGGCTCCTGATGAGCTGGTCAAGGCACTCCATGAGCAGGATTWTCCAGCCTCGAGATGCAAATGAGGAGATTTCAAAGCTCTCCCTGGATTCTCSCCCTCATTAAGGCCAGGGGAACAGCTGAGCTCTGAGATATTGATCACACCCAGCCAGGATCATCCCTGAAACTCCAATCCCTTCACTGAAGGCACCTGGAGTCAGGGAAGGGCTGGGCAGAGATGGTGACAAATATTCCTGAATCTCTGAGGTTGGAAAAGCCCTCCCAGCCCACAGAGTCCCAGCTGTCCCCACCTTGTCCCCAGCCCAGAGCTCTGAGTGCCACCTCCAGGAATTCCTTGGGCACCTCCAGGGATGGGCACTCCAAACCTCCCTGGGCAGYGCCAAGGCCTGAGMCCCCTTTCCATGGGGAAATTCCTGCTGATGTCCCACCTGGGACAAGCCCACCAGTTTCCTTTAAACATTTGTAATTTTTTATGTTATTTTAGAGACTCATAATTACAAATCTCACCTCAGAGGTGTTGTTWACCCTCAACCTCAACACTCCCAACCTCTGTGCTTTGTATTTGTAAGGCCCTGAGAGTTTGGATTTGATCTCCCATCACTCCAGAGGTGTTTCCCTCCTGCTTCCCACAGAATCTGTTCCTAATTGGAAAAGCTCCTTCAGGCATCTCATTTCCACCAGCCCTGGGCACAGCACTTCATCATCRCAGCTCGTTAAGAGATGCTGCCCTCATCAATTCTCATCCTGTACCTCTTGGAAAAGGAATTAATCTTTTCCAATATCTGCCTTGGAAGGAGAACATTCAGCCAGGCTTTCCAGCAGAATCATTTCCTCACAATTAACTGGGAAGGTTCCCCTCTCAAAGAGCAGAGTGTGTGTCAGTGTTATTTTTTGGTCAATAACGAGTAGCTGGAAAGGTCAGGCTGTCCAATACCTGCAGTGCCACAGAATTTGAGGGGGGTTACAAAGATTAATAGGAAATTCCTGAAAAAATGCAGTAGAAAAAAATCCTTGTGGTTCCAAGCTTGTTCTGCTTTCAAGTGTGCCTTGGAGTTGAGGATGGGGATCAAACATTTCATTTTCCTTGGTTCCTCCAGCTTTGCTTTGGAAACTTTGCAGATTTTAGTGAAATCGGGATGAGTTTGGACCAGGAATCAAGAATATAAAATATAAAATACAAAATAAAAAACATAAAATATAAAATATTAGGGTGAAGATGCTTCTGGCTCTCTCTTAATAATGAGTAGCKGGAAGGCTCCAGCTGTCCAATACCTGCAGTGCCACAGAGTTTGAAGGTGGTTACAAAGATTAATAGGAAAAATCCTTGGAAAAATGCAGTAGAAAATAATCCTTGTGGTTCCAAGCTTGTCCTGTTCAGCTTCCAAGCTTTGTAAGGGCTGCCAAAATCCAGGGAGGAGAATTTGGAAAAAGGGATCCATTTTGGAATTCCCTGTCCAAAGCCCATAAGAGGGATGGGTGTCTTGGAGTCAAGGATGGGGATCAAACATTTCATTTCCCTTGGTTCCTCCAGCTTTTCTTTGGAAGTTTTGCAGATTTTTAGTGAAATCAGGATGAGTTTGGACCAGGGATCAAGAATATAAAATATAAAATACAAAATATAAAATATTAGGATGAAAATGCTTCTGGCTCTCTCTTAATAATGAGTAGCTGGAAAGGTCAGGTTGTCCAATACCTGCAATGCCACAGAATTTGAGGGGGGTTACAAAGATTAATAGGAAAATCCTGGAAAAAAGCAGTAGGAAAAAAATCCTGGTGGTTCCTACAGCTTGTCCTGTTCTGCTTTTGAGCCTTGTAAGAGCTGCCAAAATCCAGGGAGAAACAGGAATTAGGGAAAAGGGATCCGTTTCTGAATTCCCTGCCCAAAGCCCAGCAGAGGGATGAGTGCCTTGGAGTCAAGGATGAGGATTAAATATTTTGTTTTCCTTGGTTCTTCCATCTTTGCTTTGGAAGCTTTGCAGGTTTTTAGTAGAATCAGGACCAGTTTTCCACCAGGGATCAAGAACACAAAATATAAAATGTAAAATACAAAATATGAAATATAAAATAATAAGATAATAAGATGAAGATGCTTCTGGCTGTCTCTTTGAGCAGTTTTACCCACAGAGACCTCTCCCAACTGAAACAATTCCATCATTTGGAGATCTCCCCTTTCCAAAGTGGGAGTTCCAAGCATGGCAGGTTAAATATCCTCTTGGAAGGAAAAAGCTATTTGAGGGTCATAAATGAATTTATGTCCTCATCAGAGCTYGTATCAACACACTTGCTGTTATTTTTGTGTTGAGTTATTTCATGTATCTTGGAGCAAAATACAGATATATCCAGAGAGAGGGAGATATTCCAGAGGCCCCTGGATGCATTCCTGTGTCATGTGCTCTGGGATGACCCTGCCTGAGCAGGGAGGTGGCACCAGAGGAGCCAGAACCACCCCATTGCTCCCACATCCCTCCCCAGGCTGTTTCCCTCAGAGGAAGCATTATCYTGGTTTTTCACCTCCATGGGATAAAACTCCTCGTGGTCCCACCTTCCTGTTCTGTTGGATGGTGAAATTTCCCTCTGTGCTTCCCTCGTGGTGATTACTGAGCTTGGTTTTGCTCTCCTCTTCCCTCTCTACTTCTCCTTCCATTGGGATGGAGAAGGCTGGAAATTCAGCAAGAATAAAAGATTAAAGATTAAAAGCCATGCTGATGTCTAACCCCATTTCCTGGAGGTTTATTAACCCCACTGAACAGCCCACAGTTAAATATTTGGATTA
>JACDOX010000321.1:395063-420361 GCA_014549065.1 Cardinalis cardinalis
ATGGCTCCCAGTGCCAGAGGGCAGGGATGGATGGGAGATTGGGAATTGGGAATTCCTGGCTGGGCTGGAATTGCCAGAGCAGCTGGGGCTGCCCCTGGATCCCTGGCAGTGCCCAAGGCCAGGYTGGACAYTGGGRCACCCTGGGACAGTGGGAGGTGTCCCTGCCATGGAAATGGGATTTGAGCCCCTTCCAACCCAACCCATTCTGGGATYCTGTGGGGAAGAGGAGCAGTTGTGTCATCCCAAAAGGGTGGAAATTGGCCATTGCATTTTCCTCTCAGTTTCTYAAAGCTGTGACTCCTCCTGCAGTGAATCCTTGGGGGAAAAGACCCCACCACTCACCAAGGCAGGAAAAGCAGATTTCCTTCCCACAAAATCCTGGCATGGCCCCATGCAGGGGCAGCGCTTAAGGGGTTAATGCCCGCAGATCTCCCAACACCCATTTAATGTCGTTTTCAAGCCCATTTTTGGAAGGAATGGGAGGGAAATTCCAGGAATCCCAGAGGTGAGTGCAGTTGCAGGGCTCTGACGAGGGAGAGCAGCAGATCCATGCTCAGCTCCCGGCCAGGGGCACCTGGAGCAGCCCCAGGGCAGCATTCCCATCCCTACAACCCCACCTTCATTTCCCTGGAACCTCAGAGCTGCAAGGAATTGTTAAAGACTCTGGAAAACACATTTGGGAGAGCAGCAGGAGGAGGAGATGTTTGTAAATCCAGCAGGGGAAAAAAAAATTCCTTTAATTAGCAGCCAGCCTAATGAACGGAATCCTTCTGGAAGCAAAATCCATCYCCAGGCTTCCCAGTGGGAATTTTGTGTTTATTGGCCCTCCTTGAAAGGTTTGAGGATCCTTTTGTGGGAAATTATAACTCTCATCTCCAAAGGGAAGCTGCTGKCCTTTGCACAGGATTTGTGGTGCATCCAGCAGATTTTGTCTCGCTGCCTGCTCAGTCTCCAAGCTGGAAGCCTGGGAATGCTCAGGGATGGGAATTTATCCTGGATGAACCTTTGGTCTGACCCAGTATTGTCATTTTTATGTTTTCATAGACATATTATAKTAAAATATTAATATTATGTTAGTATTTCCTATGGGTTTTCATCAGCTGCTGATAATTTAATCCCTTTTATAGAATATTTCCTARGATTTTCCAGCAGCTGACCTGGATGGAAATAGTTGGATAACCTGATTGGTCTCCCAGGATTTGAATAGATGTTGAGGATGGTTGTTTCCTAATTAACAAATTAATTTGGACGTCAGGAACTCCCACTCTTCCGTGCAAAAAGGGAAGATTTTTAAAAATGAGTGGTTAGGTGTTTAGGCACCAAAACTCCTGGAAATTCAGGAAGAGGCCCCTGATGTGAGCTCCAAAATCTTTATTTGAGTAGAAAATCCATTTGGATTTTTTGATTGAATGTTGGTTTTMTTAAAAACAAACAAACATAAAAAAAAAGCAAGGAGAAATCACCAGCTCCTCATGAACTCTGAAACGCTGGGGGGGAGAGGATTTCCCAGGAATTTACCCAGCCAGAGTTCTCCTGGTGTTTCCTTCTTCAATAAATCAGAGAATTCCAGGCTGGTTTGGCTTCRAAGAGACCAATCCCCCCCTGTCCAAATGCTCCTGGAGATGTGGAAAACTTGGGAATTCCCCGGGGATCAGTGCCCAGCACCCTCTGGGGGAAGAACTTTTCCCTGAAATCCAACCTAAAAGCTTGAAAATTCCTCACAGCTGAGCTGGAATCACACAAGGAGAGGGATGAAGCTTCCAAGAAAGAGGAGCATTGAGTAAATTCCATGAAAATCCCAAATTTTCAAACTCTGGATGCTGAAATTTCCCTTTATGTCCCTCCTGGTGTAACACTGGAAATGTTTAGGATTTAATTCCTTCCTTGCTGTAATAAAAGGTGGAGGAGGAAGAAAAGCAGTTCTGAAAAAGTGGGAAGAATTTTGGCAGGAGGAAGGGAAGGAGGAATAAAATCCCTGCCTATTTTGGAAGGGCTGATAGGAGCAATCAGCACTTGGAAAGGAGGTGGTGGCAAATAAAAGTCACTCCTGAGATGTCCTGAGCAAATCCCTCCAGGATGGGAACTTCTCCAAGGAACATCTTAACAAAGAAGTTTTATGGGAACAATTTTAAGGATCGGGATAAAAACACGCTGAGCTCTTCCAAGCCGAAACCCTGGGAGTGTTAAAATAACCCTCRGCCAGTTTTGTGGAAATCTCAATTATTTTCCTTTGTAGCTTAAAAAATCAGCCCAGGGGCTGCTCCAAGGGCTGGAAAAGTGAACGGGAGATTTTCCAGAACTCTCCAGAGTGCTGGATCAGTGTTTGGGACTCAGCTGCAAAGCCTTTTAGCTTTGTTATTTTTGAGATGTGCCAAAATAAGATTGAAATATTGGAAAATTGTACCTGGGAGTTCCAGCTTGGGGCTCATTTTGATAAGATTTTGATAAGATTTTGATAAGATTTTTGGGCTGATTTTGATGAAATATCCAATCTAATCTGAACATAGTTCAGTAATGCCAGGCAGGGTTTCACTCCAGTTTTTCCATTGTTGCTCCTGGGATGGGATTTAGCACAAAAAGTTCCTCTCTGGAAGCAGGAATTGTCTCCCCAGCAGCTGTCCTGTGTTATTTAGGGGCTGTCATTCCTGAATTTTGGGAATGAATGGTTGGATTTTTCCATCCAGAAGAGAGGGATAGATCTGAGCTCGGCCTCTGTCTGTGCTGAGGGATTACAAGATATTTGCAGGAGGAATTGTTTCAAGGAAAAAATGGAAGGGGCTGCCCAGGGAGGGTTGCAGTGCCCATCCCTGGAGGTGTCCCCTGGAGGTGGCACTCAGAGCTCTGGGCTGGGCACAGGGTGGGCATCGGGCACAGCTGGGACTCTGATCTTGGAGCTCTTTTCCAACCTTAGCGATTCTGGGATTTTTGCCTTTAATGAAGAGATTTCTTTTATTTATTCAGTGATAGGGTGGAGTTTAGGGGTTTTCATCCAATTTAAAGCTTCAGGGYGGTGGGAAATGTGCGAAGCCCYAGGGAGTCACTCCCTGCCCTAAGGATGTGCAGGAGGAAGGACCCGGATTTTAGGGATCAGTTGGATGAGCACAGATATCACAGGGAATAAAGATACAGTGTTGCTTTTGCCAGCTTTGTACCAGGAGGTCCAAAACCTCTTTGCTCCTGAGGATTTTATAGAATCCCAAAATCCCAGACTGGTTTGGGTTGGAAAGGACCTTAAATCCCATTCCACCCTGGATGGGCTTCCACTGTCCCAGGCTGCTCCCAGCCCCAATGTCYRGCCTGGCCTTGGGCAYTGCCAGGGATCCAGGGGCAGCCCCAGCTGCTCTGGCAATTCCAGCCCAGCCAGGAATTCCCAATTCCCGCAATCCCATTCATCCCTGCCCTCCTTCAGCTTCAGGCCATTCCTTTTTGTGCTGCCCTTGTGAAAACATGGGCATTTATGGGATTTATGCCCTGCTCAGGATGGCTTCTCCTGATCAGCACTAAAATCATTCCCAAGCCTGGTTTTTTCTTTGTTTTCTCCATTTTTAAGCCATTGTATCCATTAAAAAAATCTGCAGGAACAAGGGGAAAGTCAAACAGGAAAAACCCACAATGGGAATTAATTATCTGTTTGAAAAATAAGGTGAACTGTTTCAAAGGATGAATATTTAAGTGCAGATACAATAAACACCAACTATTAATGCAGGGGGAAAAATCCATTAAAATGACATTTTTCCTATACCTGTTTGAAGAAAACTCTCTCCTGATGCCATTCCCGGTGGGAACAGCACTTCCATGGTTTGATTTCCACCTCAAAGGAATCTCTACATCAAAGGTCAAAATCATCAATAGTTAAGCAAAGTAATTAATTAGCTCTTAGGATCACTGCTAGAGCACAATTTTAACATCATTTTTCTTTCATTCCCTCGTGTCCAGCAGCTCAAGCAACTTTTTTTACAAGTTCTGTGTTCCAGAAATTTAATTGCACTTTTATTGTTGTGTTTGGAGTTAATTATACAGCAAAGCAGGTTTATCTCTTCGATATTAAATCAAGCAAGTGCTCTTGGAACAATCAATTGATATTTAATTACAACAGAGAAGCTGCCCTATTAAATCTAAATTAAATGCTCATTGAAGACTATTAAAGTGTTACCAGACCATCAAACAGCAAATGCAATCCAATGCAGCCCAAAGCCTTCTGTGTTTGGTTTTCTTTGGAATCCTGAGCAGGAAAACTGACCTCAGATGACACTTCCTGAAATTTTTTGGTGAATTAAGAAGGAAAATTTCCTTCTCCAAGTTTGTTTCACTTAATGAAAGGGACTGACAATATTGAGGGTATTTTATGTCTTCTACGGTTGTTGTAAGAGTTTAGAGGGGAAGGATCTGGGAGAAGCTCGAAGAGGAGCATGGAAAAGRCAGGAGACACCTCACCAGGGATAGTCTTGTGTCAGAACCCAGGACATCCCTCTGGCTGCTCTGGGTGATTTGAGACCCTGGCAGGGGCTCAGAGACCTTGGCACGGAGTCACAGACACCTGTGCCTTTGATTTTAGCCCATGGAAACAATTCCCAACTTTGTGTGAGGAGCTACAAGCCACAAGGGTTTGAGTAGAATGACAGTGAATTTGTCACAGGGTGAAAAAGTAGAATTTTGGGGTTTTAGAATGGAGGTTCAGGGGCCAAGATGGAGGAATCTGGGCATGTCCTGTCCTTCTTCTTCTTGTTCTTGTTCTCCATCTTCTGCTGTGATGGTGACACTTCTGGATTGGTTTAGAGTAGAGACAGAGTGTCTAACATAGGTGATAGGAATTGGAAAATTATTGTAAATAAAGTACATGTAGTTTTTAGTATAAAAAGCCAACACCACCCCAAGGGCAGGGACTGTGCCACAACCCGACCTGCTGGACAGATCTCAGCAGGTCAGAAAGAGAATGTCATAGATAAGAGGAAATAAACAACCTTGAAGACCAGAGCTCAGGAATCCCAACTTCTTCAGTCTCGGGGCTGGGGAAGAAAGATTCTTTAATACCTTGAGAGCCATTTCAGCAACAACGAACCCGAGAGTCATGCAATCATGGAATGGTTTGGGTTAAAGGGACCTTAAATCCCACCCAGTGCCACCCCTGCCATGGCAGGGACACATCCCACTGTCCCAGGGTGCCCCAATGTCCAGCCTGGCCTTGGCACTGCCAGGGATCCAGGGGCAGCCCCAGCTGCTCTGGCAATTGCAGCCCAGCCAGGAATTCCCCATTCCCAATCTCCCATCCATCCCTGCCCTCTGGCACTGGGAGCCATTCCCTGGCTCCTGTCCCTCCATGCCTTGTCCCCAGTCCCTCTCCAGCTCTCCTGGAGCCCCTCCAGGCCCTGCCAGGGGCTCTGAGCTCTCCCTGGAGCCTTCTCCTCTCCAGGGGAACATTCCAGCTCTCCCAGCCTGGCTCCAGAGCAGAGAAAATCCAGAGAAAACCTTCCTGTCCTCCTCTGGACTTGCTCCATCAGCTCCACATTCTTCTAACTTGGGATCCCAGAGCAGGAGGCTCAGTCCCATGATTCCTTTCTCCTTTCTGGATCCACAAGGTCTCAGAGCATCCAACTCACCAGAGCAACGTTAAATGGTTAAAAAATCCTCTTCCAACATCTCAGCTCCCATGGCTGAGCCCATTCTCCATCCCCACCGCTGTAAGGGGATCCTGCTKGATTTCCAACCTTTCTCCTGGTTAAGGGAATGGGGTTCTTTCTCCCACTCTGGGAGAATTCCTGCTGAGCATTGACAGAGCTGTGACAGCAAAGCCGAAGGTGATCCAAGGAAATTTATTGGTTTCTCTGGGTCTGGGTTGAAGGCACTTGAGATGATCGTTCATGTTTGGACTCAGGGTTTTATTACTTCTTATCAGTGAAACAGTCTCACTATTGTGAGTTCAGCAGCTTTCCATCAGAAGGCACAAAATGGCCAACAGTCTCTTGGTACAAGGTCTTTTAAGACTAAACTATACAATGAAGAGCTGACACCTGGATTATTTTCCCTTTTAACCCAATAACGGATCCCACAGAGCCCCCAATGGGGACTTTTCTGCCCAATTACAAAAAGCCACCCAAACCCATGGAAAAGAAGGAAGAAGCAGCATGAAGAAGAAACCCAGGGCAACACCCTGTGCCCTCCATCTTGCTTCCATCCACAACATACTAAAAATCCCAAAACCTCAATTTCTCACCCAGTGACACACCTACACTGCTCTCTGTAATCTATTTCACACTTTTGTGGATTCCAGTCTATCTTGAAGTCTGGGAAACTTTCTCCATGAATGAGGGTCAGAGTCAGTGCTGCCCTGGGGGTCAGGGCACCCCAGAGCAGACACAGAAATATTCTCAGTCCCCTGGGTTTCCACAGAAATTGAGAGTGCAGAGTTGACGTTGATTAACAGGGCACCACACTGAAACCTGGAAGAAGATTATTTTTTTGGAAAATCCTAAAGCAAACAGTGCTTAAGTTAAATTGCCCAGAGGTTTTCTTGGTGGACGTGGAAGGCATTTAAGTGACAAATGTTTCATCTGCAAAGAGAAACTCCATTACTCAGTGTGAGCCATTACTTGGGATGAGTTACGGGTCATCCATCAGTCAATTCCATAATGGATCATCCATATTCATGCCTGGCCCACCTTACAGCAGGGATGTTAATTTTGCTTTCCWTGACTTGTTTTCCATCTTTATTTGCCTCAGCTCCTGATCTGAAGTGAGTGGAGATSCCTGTTTGCTCATTTTTACAGGATCAGTTCAGAGTGGATGGAGCTGCGAATCCTCAGGAACATCCAGAGGGCTCTGGGGAGGTTTTCCCTCTCAGYAAAGCTGGGATTGGGGTCAGGCAGTTACCAAGGGCACTGATAGAACCCATYCCAGAGATAAGAGAAGGGAACTTCCAGTKTGAGGTGTATTTCCACTCAAAATTATTCCAGCAGAATCTTCTGTCCGGCTGCAGGTGTAACATGGATGTATTGTAGGAATAGGAAAAGGAAATGAAGAGTTTCCAAATTTTCCCCTTTCATTTCCTGCCCCAAGGTCAGGTTGCTGTTTCATCTCTCAAGCTGTGCCAGGGGATGCTCGGGTTGGCCATCAGGAGCAATTTCTTCTTGGAAAGTGTGGTCAGGCCTTGGAAGGGGTCATCCATCAGTCAATTCCCTAATGGATATTCATGCTCGGCCCTTCTTGCAGCAGGGATGTTTGTTTTGGTTTCCCATCTTCATTCCCCTGAGCTCCCACTCTTAAGTGAGTGGAGATCCCTGTTTGCTCATTTTTATAGGATCAGTTCAGGGTGGATGAAGCTGCCAGCCCTGAGGAACATCTGGAGAACCCTGGGAAGGTTTTCCCTCTCAGCAAAGCTGGGTTGGGGTTGGGCGTTTGTCAAAGGCACAGATAGAGCCCATCCCAGAGATAAGAGGTGGAAAAATACAGGGAATGAGCTGCTGAGCTCAACCCTGAGACTCCTGTGCCAATTCCCCTCCTAAACCAAGCCTAAAATGACAGGGCAGATCTGGGAGTTTATTGAGTTTATTGCCTTGKCTTTATAGAAAAATAAATTCTTACCTGAGGCTGTCATTACCTCTCTCAATGCCTGCTCCTCCAGGTGTTTCCAGAYATCCCAGGAGAAAATTCCCAGTTCCTTGCAATTGTTATCTTGGAGGGATGGTGKTTTCTCCGCTCAGGTGTGCAATAACCTCTGAGGTTTTTATCAAAACAGTAAAAATGGAACTTCTCCTCCCAGCACCATCATTTTCAAGTGCCCTGGAATTTGTTTAATGGAAACTGAATGTGGTAATGAGGAGTTGAGTGGGAAAAGAACCCACTTGGTTGAAACAGAAACAGTTTAAATCTTAGGTCTTTCAGATCTTCTGAAATAAAAAGGAAGATAATTGACAGCAGCTTCTATCATGAAGAACAGGTATTTATGTGTCTACTAATAATTTATGGGATGGAAAATCAGGCACATCCTCTGAAAGGGAAGGTGAAGCAATGAACTCCCACTCACTCCAAGAGTTCACACCTTGCTGAACACGTTTCCTTCCAAGCCTCTGTGTGTGTATAGATCTAATTTTTTTGAATTGCARTCACCTGGGGTTTAAAGTCTCTGTGTCACATTCCCCTGTCCAAAGCAGATGAAAATGTCCCCCTCAGACATTGCCACCAACTCAGCTCATTAATATTCATCATTACCTTTTGCATTCTGCCTTGCAATTAATTTCCAGCCCACATGAAAGTGATTCTGTCTAAGCCCATTTAATTGGTTTTCAGGATAGACATTCCCTGAGACATTTCTGCCACTTCCCTCTGAAATAATTCAGATTCCTTGAGTTCGCTTTGATAAATCTATTGGAAGAACAATCAAGTTGGATAGCAAGGTATCCTTTGGATAAATTCTCCTGTCAATGCTTTGCTGAACTGCTTAAGAATGAAAATATCTCAATTATTCCAGGTGTGGAAGGAGACTGCCTCAAAAACCTGGTTTGGTGGAAAAAAGGCTTGGCTGTACTGTCACCCACGGAGCAGGAGGGTTAAATGTTGTCTGAGCCATGGACTTCCCATAATAACTCATCTTAGATCCCAATCTGTGTTTGGAAAAGGAGCAGGCAGAAGGGAAGGGATGGGGAGAAGTTCAAAGTGGAGCATGGAAAAGGCAGGAGATGCCTCACCAGGGATAATCATGGAATCACAGAATGGGTTGTGTTGGAAAGGATCTTAAATCCCACCCAGTGCCACCCCTGCCGTGGCAGGGACATCTCCCACTGTCCCAGGGTGCCCCAATGTCCAGCCTGGCCTTGGACGCTGCCAGGGATCCAGGGGCAGCCACAGCTTCTGTGGGAATTCCAGCCCAGGCCCTCCCCACCCTCCCAGCCAGGAATTCCTGATTCCCAATTCCCAATCTAAACCTACTTTGTCAGTTTGAAGCCATTCCCTGTGTCCTGTCCCTCCCTCCCTTGGAAATTCTCTCTCCATCTTTCCTGCAGCTCCTTCTGCAAGGCCACAAAAAATTCAAAGCCTGTGGCCTTCCCCAGGGAGCCCAGCCTGGGGATTTGCTGAATTGTTGGGATTATTGGGAAAATCTGATCCGGATTTGGCTGGAAATGTACCAACGGTTCCTGGAGCTCGTGGAGTGATTGTTGCAAAAATAATCCAGGTGGAGCTTTCTGCTGAAGTGTTTGTTTGCTCCTAATTGTCCTGCCCTTCTTCAGCTGCGTTTGATGAGATTTCTCTGCATAATTAAAAGGCCCTCAAGGAAAAGGAAAATAAAATAGTCAGCAAATTAATCTGTAGGACAAGGAAATGCTGATCATTCCTAGCACCTTAATTCATTTAAAATTCACTTTTCTTTAAGGTTTTCCCTTCATCACCGTGAGTTAATTAGAAACCACTTCAGTCTGGTATTAATGCACAAAGACTTTTTAGCCCCATCCTGAATTTCTTAYTATTTTAAGGAAATTTCCTCAAAATTAAGTTTAAAAATATTTTAAAAATTAATTTCTTATTTCCTTCAATTTTAAGGCGGGGAGTGGTTTCTTTAGGAAGCATGGAATGATGTGGAAGCTGAATCCTCTCTGCTGTGTCCTCACACTTTGGGAAAACAACTGGATGGGAGCTGAGGGACTCTGGCCAATGCTGCTGCTGCTGCTGCTGCTGCTGCTGCTGCTGCTGCTGCTGCTGGCTGGACATCCCACTGGATTTTCTGGGATTTGGAATGAGCCTTGAAGGAAATAATTTATTTCTTTGATATTAAAACCAAAGTGCTGCTTATTTGAGGGGGAAATGGGATTCGAAATCACCATCTCACATGCATCAAGGGAAATTTAGGTTGGATATTAGGAGAAAGTTTTTTACAGAAAGGGTGATAAAGTTCTGGAATGGCTGCCTAGGGAGGTGGTGGAGTCCCCATCCCTGGGTGTGTTTAACAAAGCCTGGATGTGRCWCTGGGGGCCAGGCGTGAGTTGAGSTKTTGRGGCTGGGTTGGACTCRATGATCTTGAAGGTCTCTTCCAACCTGGTCATTCTGTGATTCTGATCTTCAGGACTGGAAGATCAGGGATGGATGGGAGATTGGGAATTCCTGGCTGGACTGGACTTGCCAGAGCAGCTGTGGYTGCCCCTGGATCCCTGGCAGTGCCCAAGGCCAGGCTGGACATTGGGACTTGGAGCAGCCTGGGACAGCGGGAGGTGTCCCTGCCGTGGCAGGGGTGGGATGGATGGGATTTTGGATCTTCCTGGCTGGACTGGACTTGCCAGAGCAGCTGTGGTTGCCCCTGGATCCCTGGCAGTGCCCAAGGCCAGGCTGGACATTGGGACTTGGAGCAGCCTGGGACAGCGGGAGGTGTCCCTGCCGTGGCAGAGGTGGGATGGACGGGATTTTGGATCCCTTCCAACCCAAACCATTCTGGAATTCTGTGACCCTCCGCTTCCTGAGGCTCCCCAGGCCACCAGGCAGGGGTGACATGGGACAGGGAYGTCCCTGTGGCTCCTGTGCAGGGGGTAAAAGGTGGAACTTGGGAAGATCCAAAGGACGTGGGATGCTGGGAGCAAATCTCCTCAGGAAAGATCTGGAGATATGAGGGGGAGCCTTGGCTGGAGGCTCTTCTCAGCACAGAATCCCCTTGGAAGCTGCTTTGGCTAAACCTGGGCCCCACTGAGTCTGAGGGCATCCCTTCACATCCCTTCACATGTGATGGCATCACATTCAGGGAATGCAGGTCAAGGCAAAGCATCYAAAATCAGCCTCCAGACAAATTCCCAATGATTGGAAATTCCCCATTTGCTGGGAATTCAACTGGATGCTGAATATTCATTATTTAATAACAGCTCAAAGCCTGTGGGTGCATGAAGGGATGRTTTCATCACCACTCAGGAGGACATTGTTCCTTACAATAAAAAGAGGATTTTAGGGTCTTTGTTTTCCTTTTCTCCTTGCCTTGCCCACTTTAACCAGGAGCCAGCACAGTTCAACAATCCAGAGACTCTGAGAAATCTGGGTTTTATTGAGAATTTCCAGCTGTACTTTCAATCAAGCAGATTAGCACTGAACACCGATTTGAAGGCTTCAGACTTGGTATCAAAATCTTGCTGGGTGCTTCTGCCCTTGACTAACAAAGGAATTTTGGTTGTGCTATTCTGCCTAGGTGGCTGCAAATTAAACTGATCTATTACCCCGTGTCAATCAGCAGAKAGTTGCACCTGCTCTTTGGCAGCAAAAGGGATTCCTGGGGGCAGAAATTMCATGTTGGTATGGAGGAAAAAACCCCAAATAGATGAAATAGTCATGGACAGGCTGGGCTGGGCCCTTTCTTTGTGTTTTGCTCTGACATGGAGAAGTTTTGGGGTGAAAAGTGTTTTATTTTCTCTCTGGAAAGCCACTAAAGGTGCAAGAAATCCCTGGCACATTGTTAATGAGTGGTCAGGGAATAAAAAAATCTGCTTTAAGGGAAGATCCAAGGAAGAAATGCCTCCTAGCAG
Source organism: Cardinalis cardinalis (assembly GCA_014549065.1). Taxonomy (NCBI): domain Eukaryota; kingdom Metazoa; phylum Chordata; class Aves; order Passeriformes; family Cardinalidae; genus Cardinalis; species Cardinalis cardinalis. The sequence goes on from JACDOX010000321.1 coordinate 406,550, forward strand.
AACTTGGAATTCTCTGAGRAGTTCATAGAGCTCAGCACTGAGCTGAGCCCATCCCTGTGAATAAAGGCCAAGTGCTGAGCCCATTCAAATCAGAAATGCTGCCAAAATGTGGAAATACACATTCCCTGAGCTCAGASTCCTCTAAACAAGCCCAGGATGTTTCCCAAGGCGTTAACGACACCGATTTCAGCTGCTGCGCTCGTTAGAGAATTAAAGGAGATAAATGTTAAAAAGGCAGCGACCAAGGCTGAGGGCTGAGCGCCCACAAAGCCCAGAACAAGATTTGCATCTCCTCAGAGTTCCTCCGCRCCACAACCTTGGCATTTGAGATGGGTCAATAGATGCAAAATCTCATCGATTCGTCCATTTTTTAAAAGCAAACTTTGCAGAGCAGCCGAGCCGCGTGTCGGAGCGAGCGGCGTCGTTAGAAAGGTTAATTGTTGTTTCAAGGCTCTGCCTGCAATCAATAGGACTGGGAGCTCCAAGGATTTTGTGGAGAAGCAGYTGATGGCTGCAGCCCTCCCAGCTGGAGTTTTGTTCTTCAGGAAAACAAAGCAGGAGCTGTCCAGGGATTTGGGGAAAGCTGGATCAAGCTCCGCGGCGGGYGTGGAAAACAAATTAATGTTAATTTTGCAAAAGGCGGAGGAGGTTCAAGGAGTCTCTGTTTACACGTGTAACACCCAGAGCTGCTGGAAAAGCTGCAGCTGGAGGTGACAGGGACAATCCCTTGGGAAACAAGGGGCAGATTAATGGATTTCAGCTGCTCCTCCTGAGGGATGGGAGCTGTGGCACAGCAGGGGAAGTCACTGCGCCTCCCTCCTCGCTGAGGGCCCTGGAAGGGAGCAGAAGCAGCAGCAGGGCTCACTCAGCACAGAATCAGGGAATTGTTTGGGTGGGAAAAGCCCTCTGGATCATCAAATCCCACCATTCCCCAGCACWGCCGAGRTACCACTGCCCCATGTCCCCAAGTACAACATCTCTCAGGTTTCTGTGGTTGAGATGACCCCTGAGGTATTAGAAAGTTTTTTATTTCCTAGGTCTGCCATCAAAGAAGTCAAGATTTGTCAGTTCTGCTTTTCAAGGTTGTTTATTTTTTCTTGTCTATGACATTCCTTCTTTGACTTGCTGAGGTCGGTCCAGCAGGTTGAGTTTTGGCACAGCCCCTGCCCTTGGGGTGGTGTTAACTTTTTATACTAAAAACCACATGTACTTTATTTACAATAATTTTCCAATACCTATCACCTATGTTAGACAGTCTGTCTCTACTCTAAACCMATCCAGAAGTGCCACCATCACAGCAGAAGATGGAGAACTAGAAGAAGAAGAAGAAGAAGGACAGGACATGCCCAGATTCCTCCATCTTGCCCCCTGAACCTCCATTCTGAAACCCCAAAATTCTACTTTTTCACCCTGTGACAAATTCACTGTCATTCTACTCAAACCCTTGTGGCTTGTAGCTCCTCACACAAAGTTGGGAATTGTTTCCATGGGCTAAAATCMAAGGCACAGGTGTCTGTGACTCCGTGCCAAGGTCTCTGAGCCCCTGCCGGGGTCTGGAGTCCCCCAGGGCAGCCAGAGGAATGGCCTGGGTTCTGACATCATCCACAGGGATGGTAAATTCCCCCAGGGATGGGGGCTGTGCCAGGGCTGGACAGCCCATTCCATGAAGGAATTTTCCATAATATCCAAATTAAACTTCTCCCCTGGCCCAGCCTGAGGCCGTTCCCTCTGCTCCTGTCCCTGTTCCCTGGAGCASAGCCCGACCCCCCCGGCTGTSCCCTCCTGKCAGGAGCTGTGCAGAGCCACAAGGGCCCCCTGAGCCTCCTTTGCTCCAGGCTGAGCCCCTGCCCAGCTCCTCAGGGATTCTCCAGCCCCTTCCCAGCTCCTCAGGGATTCTCCAGCCCCTTCCCAGCTCCATTCCCTTCCCTGGACACGCTCCAGCTTCCATGTCCTCCTTGCCTTGGGAAGTAAAGAACCTTGATGTACCTGAGCCTTTTCCTCACCTTTGCCGCCTCCAGCAATGGCTGGAGATTCTCCTCATTCCTCCCTTTGTTGCTGAAATATTTACAGGAATATGTTTAAGGTCCTTTCTGGCAGTATCTACATTAAATTCCAGCTGTGCTTTGCCCTTCTGATTTCCCCCTGCTTCACCTCCTGACATCCTTGCTCTCCTGACTTACCTGCCCTTTYTTCCAGAGTTTAAAACCCCATGTCCTGATTATTTCATGCTGTTTACACAGCCCATGGCCTCAGTGTTCATGACCRTTCCATCCTGCCTCGGGTTGGAAAACAAGACACAATTTCCTGGAGCTCAAAGGAGCGCTGGCTGCAGGATGGAAGTCACTCACAAAYGAGTAAACTCTGAGGCAAGAAAAGCAGAAATTTTTTCCCCTCCTTTGCACATGAAGAAATGGAGACTCAAAGAGATCCCAGGAAAAGCATTCCCTGATCTTGGGTGCTGTTTTTGGGATGCCCTGGCCCTGGTTTAGTTCCCGTGCTCAGGGCTCAGCTCCTGCTGGTCCCTTCTCCTCCCTCAGTGCCAGCTCCATGAGAAAAATGTGAYAACAGCTTTGAGAATTCCCAGATTCCAGTGCTAAACCACAACAGGAGTTTTGTTCAGAACACAAGTGTGACTCTCTTGAAAGATGAAAATTAATTAATTATAAAATTAACGCCAGCAAAGCAGGAAGAGGAGGTTCTGAGAGACTCCCAGTCCAAAGCAGCCTCATGGAGCTGTTCCTTTGTCACCCTCCCATTGTGGGGCCATCATTTGAGCGATCCCAAAACTCTTCATCCCAGGAGTTCCTCCCTGAGCATCCCTTTAACCAGGAATCCAACCTCCCCCTTTCCCACACTGATCTCATTGAGCTGGAATGATACAAAAGCTCCATTTGCCTGAGCTAATCTAAATCATCAGAATTACTTAACACCATTTTTCTCTCTGGACTGRGCACATCCAGTAACTTTTTATCCCCGGGTATCTCCCAAGGACACCTGATGAAAGCTGCTGAACACCAGACTGAATTCCAATAATTGCTAATGCCCATTGAAACCTCAAATAAGAGATTYAATTAGATCCTGCTGATTAGAACCAGTTCTGGTGTCCCTGCCTTTATCCCTTTYCCCTTGGGATTTAACAGTAATTTGTATTTTAATAGCCCAATATTGTCCTTTTTTACAGCTCTATAAGCTCTGCTCRGATTTCAGCCACCTCCCTTGGATTGCAAGAAAAATCCCCCAGGATTGTCTCCATTCAGACATTCCCTGGATTTCACTCCTTGTCCAGGATCTACAGCTGCCCCAGGAGTGCTCTGGGTGAAGATGGAGCCTTCCCAGTAATCCCAGATTTTCTCTGTGGGAGTGAATGGGCTGATCATGGAACCGTGGAATCCTGGAACCATGGAATCATGGAACCAGGGAATCCTGGAAGCATGGAACCATGGAATCTTGGAATCATGGAACCAGGGAATCCTGGAAGCATGGAAGCATGGAATCCTAGAATAATGGAACCATGGAACCATGGAATCCTGGAATCCTGGAGTCCTGGATTCCTGGAACCATGGAACCAAGGAATCATGGAACCATGAAATCATGGAACCACGGATTAATGGAACCAGGGAATCATGGAACCATGGAACCCTGGAATCCTGGAACCATGGAATCCTGGAATTATGGAATCCTGGAACCATGTAATCATTGAACCATGGAATCATGGAACTATGGAATCATGGAACCATGGATTCCTAGAATCCTGGAACCATGGAACCATGGAACCATGGAATTCTGGAACCATGGAATGTTTGGAACGGTTGGAAGGGACTTTAAGGATCATCCAATCCCACCCCTGCCAAGGCAGGGACACCTCCCACTGTCCCAGGCTGCTCCCAGCCCCAGTGTCCAACCTGGCCTTGGGCACTGCCAGGGATCCAGGGGCAGCCACAGCTGCTCTGGCAATTCCAGCCCAGCCAGGAATTCCCAATTCCCAATCTCCCATCCATCCCTGCCCTCTGGCAGTGGGAAGCCAWTCCCTCTTGATCCTTTGGGTTTTTCTCACTTCTCTCCTTCGAGTTGTCCATATTTTTTTCTCCAGACAATTTCCATGCCCTGGATACCTCAGGGTGCTGTCGCTGCCAGAACAGACCTGCCCCATTCCTGGCTCTTTTCCCTCTCCCTTTAGCTCCCATATTTTCCTTCCCTCTTCCTGGTCCCCTGGTTCCTGCACCTCCAGTATGAAATATTTTATTTTCTCTCTATTTTCACCTCTGCTCTCTCTCTGTTGGCTTCCAGCCCACTCTGCATTCCCCTCCTGCCTTCCAGGCARGAACAGAAAGCTGGAATTTGCCATGGGAATATTTTAGGGGCTTCTCTGCAGCTAAAACACCTAAAATGGGACCCAGCATCTTCCCACTGCCTCAGACTGGCGTTGGGACAAACACATCCGTGAATAATCCAGTCCCCCAAGACCTGGATGCTAACTTTGGGAATTTCCAGCTCCAGGATGGCCTGGAAACCCCATTTTTTGGGTGTCACCGTGCATAGAAGGTGAATGATTCCCTTCAGTGCACACCTGGGCTGAGCAGCAGCTCTGCAGGRGTTTGGGAGAGGGTGGGGGTGGGAACAGTGGGATTTTAGGAGCTGCCTCAGGCAATGTCACCGGGAAGTGACTGCAGCTGAAAGTGGAGCAGAAAACACGATGGGACTTGGCCACTGCACACGTCTGGGATCATCTTTTCTCCTGGCATCCACAGCCTGCACCTTGTCCATGTTTCCTTCCAGTTCATTAAAGGAACACCTGAGCTGTGTCCTTGTCCCAATCCGTGTTGTCCGTCCAAAATCCACGGCTGCAACAGAGGTGGGCATTTCCCTCCCTAATTCCAGTTTAATAAGCGACTTCCTGGGTTCCTGCTGCAATTCTATGGATTTAGACAATTTTAATTATGTTCAGGAAGGAAAAATCACTAATTTGTGGTTTGACCACAGCACTTAATCAGTTTGTACCAATTAATTGCCAGTATTTCCACTATAATTACACCTTTTAACAAACTAGATAATTTTATGTATGAGTATATATTCCCAGACCTGTCATTCCTGGTAAAACAAAGGAGTATATTTATATATTCCCCAGCCTTCATGAGGTGTCTCTGAGTTAGGAATATGCTGAGTTTATAACTGTCTGCAGTGAAATTCCTCTGGGAAATGGCTCAGAGGGAAGTGTGGAATCATCAGCTGCCTCCGAGGCTTGTAAATGTGTCACCTTGTTTTCCAAGGCTTGTCTTACTGACACAGGAACAAAGCAGCAGCTGGGAAAATGGAATATTTCACTCCCACGTGGATATTTCTTTGAAAAATTGGGATTTCACCAGTGATGCCTTGTTATCCAACAGTTAGCACTGGTCAGTGTGGGATCRTTGCTGAAGGATTGGTTGAAAAATCACTTTTTTTTACAAATATTTTACGCGGCAAAGTAGGAACAAGAGGATTTTTTGGCCAAAAAGCCTGGAAGAAATTGTATTTTCTCCACAAACGGGCTGTCTCCAAAGTGATTCCCTCCTGGCTAATTCATGGAAATTCCAGGTAAATGGGTATGTGAGGAGGAAGGAGCTGCAAACTGAAAGTASGGTTGGATTAGATGGGAGATTRRGAATTCCTGGCTGGGCTGGAATTSCCAGAGCAGCTGGGGCTGCCCCTGGATCCCTGGCAGTGCCCAAGGTTGGACATTAGGGCTGGGAGCAGCCTGGGACAGTGGGAGGTGTCCCTGCCATGGCAGGGGTGGCACTGGGTGGGATTTAAACTCCCTTTAATCCAGATTATTCTGGGATTCTCTGCTGATCTGTGCTGTGGCCATGGCAGAGCTGTTCCTTTGGGTTTATGGCACCTTCAGCTCTCCAGAAAAGACAGAGACTCAAAATTAAGGAACCCTCAGATCATGGAAAGATTTTCTGGAGGATCACTCAGGTTTCCTTTGCTTCATTTCTTTCCATTATTTCCTTTTTTTACACCACAAATTTTTCTGGTCATCTCTGCCTTCACCTGGGTGTGGATGAGCCAAGCACAAAGCAAATGTGGCCAAGGCCTAGACACACKAAAATGGTGCAAATTATGAATAACCTTTTGTCCTGGTTTAGGGCAAACCCAGAACACCTTTATAAAAACCACATCATTTTTCCTCARAGATAGCAAATCTGTCACATCTGTCCTTGTTTTTCTGCATGCACTTCAGGAACACTTTAAATCTTTCCCAGATTCCCTCTAACCCGATGTTTTCTGTGGGGCAGGATGTAGGTGCAGCACCACAGCCGTGCAAGATAAACGTTGCATTTTGGGCTGAATTCCAGCAGGTTTGGCATGGCTTGCTCCAGGTGGAAAATGCATCCAGAGCTGTGCTTAGGGGATGTTTTATTCATGAGGCCTCTGCTGCTCTGAGGCACAGCAAAGGTGCCTCCCCACCACTGATAAACACATTCCACCTCCTCTGAAAGCTTTGTCRGGAGCTCTGTTCTTTCCTTGTCTTCCCTAAAGGTCTCTCATCCAACCCCTCTCCTGGGAGAAGCTGCAATCCCAGATTTCAGCTGAGGCAGCAGCAAATTCCAGCTTTTCTTGCAGCATTTGCAGGACTTCAGGTTCATTGCTCCAGGTTCATTGCTCGGGGGGCTGCAGAGGGTTTGCATGTTCCTCACCACGTGCTTTGCTTCCAGCCTGGAAAAAGGAGTGATTCCCGAGCTCTGGGGCTGGATCCATGTGCTGAGCTGWGCTGGGAGTGCTGCCAGGAGTTTGCTGGGATCTGGGTTGGAATAAGTGGAATAAACCCCACCATGAGGGCATTCAGAGGCAGCTGGAAAAGTCCAGCTCTCGGCAAGGCAGGAGCTCCAGGAGTGCTTTGGAGAGGAGAGGGGAAGGGGTTTGAAAAATCACGGAATATCCAGAGTGGGAATCATGCCTTGAGAAGGCTGACCCAGAAAAGAGGCTGGATGGAGTTCCAGAATAAAGCAGGGATTTATTCAAAGCATCTCCTCCATGGATCTACCTTGGGCAGCACAAGAGCCCAGCCAGGGCTGCACCCAAGATGAACCAAAATGGCCCCAAAATGCACCAGCGCTCCCGGGGTCTGTCCCTGGGATCAGTTCTGCTCCATTTGCACCTTGCAGTTCATTGTCCCATCCCAGCTTTAGCCCCTGCAGTCCCACCCTGCTTGTTTTTCTCTCTSCAGCCCACGGTGTTTGTGCTCTGGGGCTGAGATTTGGATCATTTGTCCTTGGTGCCCAACTGGAGCCGGAATTGTTTTGTGTCCCTGCTCTGTGCACAGAGCTCACCATCCCCTGATATGGAGCCCAGACCCACACACTAAAGCAGCAGAGAATGTGAAAAATAGAAAAGCTGAACCTGAGGCATCAGGAAGGGACCACAAGGCTCATCCAGCCCAGCTCCTGGTCCTGCACAGACACCCAACAATCCCACCTCTTCCTGGAGTATYTTCCAAACTCTCCTGGAGCTCTGGCAGGTTTGTGGATTTAGGCCTCCCSTTGTCTCCTCTCATTGATTTGGGTYCTTCTGGATTTCCCTGGATCATCCTGCTCTCCCCTTCCTCACTTCTTCTGCCTGGTTTCGGTGTCCACCTYGACTTGGAGGAGCATCTCCTTTTGGAACCATCTTTTGGGTCAGCACTTGTTTTTTTCCCTGTTTACAGAATCCCAGAATTATTTCATTTGGAAAAGCCCTCCCAGCCCATGGAGACCCAGCTGTGCCCCATCCCCACCTTGTCCCAGCCCAGAGCTCTGAGTGCCACCTCCAGAATTCCTGGGACACCTSCAGGGATGGGCACTCCAACCCTCCCTGGGCAGTKCCAAGGCCYGAGCCCCCTTTCCATGGGGAAATTCCTGCTGTGCCCACCCTGAGCTGCCCTGGCCCAGCCTGAGGTTTAACACAGTAATCCCCCAATTTTCTGGACTCACTAAAATCCCTTTGCCAGACACAAGCAGGACTGAGATGTTTTGTGGGGTAAACCATATCCTGCTTCATCCTTCCCAGAGAAATGGGATCTACACAAAGGAAATGGCAGGAAAAGCAGTAATAATAGGATTAATAAAATTCCAAGGTGCAAATTGCATTTTTTATTTTTTCCTGGAAAAAAAAAACCAAAACAAAACCAAAAACATTGGAACACTGTGAGACCACAGAATTCATGGAGAATTCCCTTATTGAATGCAGGAATTTATGGCAGACCACAGCATTGAGCACAGATTAAAACACATTCTGAACCAATCACAGAAATGTGTGGAGATCATGGAATCAATCAGGGGCTTGGACTGGGCAACAGTGCAAAAGGAAACAAGGCAAAGGGAATCCTGGCTGCTCCCCGGACTGCCTGGAGCTGAAGCTGTGCCCAGGGATCCCAGGGAACAGGAGTCAGCAGAAGGAGTGACCTTCACTAGCCCAGTGCTGAACAGGCATTCCTGGGGCTGCTCTCCAGAGAGAAATGTCAGGGAAAAGCCTGTGCTTGGAATAAACCGCGATTCCCAGCCTGTGGGAACGGGCTGGGCTCAGAGGAGGGTCCTGGCAGCCTCTGAATGACAGAATTAGCACTTTATTGCTGACTCCCTGGCACGTTATTGACTCCATTTAACCCCCAGCTCTCGAAGGGGAAAATGGGTGGAATAATTATCTTTTTTTTCCCAGATTCTGTGATGTCCATTGGGCTTGACAGGATTTCAGTGCAGCAATAAATGGTTTTCCTTTTGTCCTTTTTTTCCTTGTACTGGGCACATGGATAAATTCCTTGTCTCAGGTGATAARTAATTGTCAGGTTTGTTTTTCCCTTGCCTGACCATTGATGTGGAATCATTTTAGGGTGACAGGCATGGCCCTGTCTTGCTGCCAGCACCACCCAGAGCTCCCTGGGATGCAGAAGTTAAGTTGGGAATCCCTCTGGGATAAATCCCCTGGAATTAGAGAATGGATCAACCAGTTCATTGGGGTGGCAATGCAATTATTGCTGATGGGGAAGGAAATTTATTCCAGAATTTATTCCAGCCCAGCTGTGCAATCTGAGGACAAGGGAAGGGAAGCTGCTTGGGGAGAATTGCTGTGGATGATTCCCAAAAAATGGTCCCAGGGCTGTCAGGACGAGGGAATGGAAGTGGAAACTTCCCAGAAGGGAGCTGGCAAAGAAACTCTGGAATCTCCCAGGATATTGGGGTTGTGTGCAGATCACTGCCTGGATCAATTGGAATTATTCCACAGGTTTGTGTTGTGCATTTGGTTCCTCACTTTCCATGGACATTTGGAGCACAAAACCCTTTTTATGGAGTTCTTTCACCCTTGAAGGCTGCAAAGGCTTCTCTGTTTTCCCTGTTCCCAGTGAGGAGGTCCGTGGTGGTGGCAGATCTTGGACAAATCGTGGAATCATGGAATGATTTGGGGTGGAAGGGACCTTAAATTTATATCATCCCACMCTTTTCCATGGGCAGGGACACCTTCCTCTATCCCTGGTTGCTCCAAGCCCCATTTAGAGACGAGCAACGTTCCTAAACCCCTTCCCAAGCATAAACCCAAAATGCTGCCGAGTTTAAAGCTTCTTTATGCAAAAATATGAATCAGTAATTTAAAATCRTAGCTTTGCTCATTTTATTTCTTCCACAGATACCGGGATTTTAGGAACAACAGAAATATGAGGGGTGAAGAAAGCAAAGTTCCATGGATGATGAGTACCCCTGGATTTTCAGGAATTCCTCATTAAATTGAGTTTCTGGCACTGCTTTCTCCCCAAACTGCACATCAAGGACAGCATGATGGCAGTATAAAGATGTGGGTGAATCATGGAATTATCAAGGTTGRAAAAGCCCTCCATGATGGAGTCCAACCCTTCCCCAGCACTGCCCCGTGTCCCCAGGTGCCACATCCACAGGGATTTAAATCCCCCCAGGGATGGGGACCCCACCCCTGCCCTGGGCAGCTGTGCCAGGGCTGGACAAACCTTTCCATGAAGGAATTCTTCATAATATCCAAATSAAACCTCCCCTGGCCCAGCCTGAGGCCGTTCCCTCTGCTCCTGTCCCTGTTCCCTGGGAGCAGAGCCCRACCCCCCGGCTGTGCCCTCCTGGCAGGAGCTGGAACATTTCTTATTCCCATTTTTCCAAATGTCACGGACATATTTTATGAAAAATGCTTTTGCTAGGATCCTTTCTCCTGAGAAGCTGAGAGGCCTGAGGAACAAAATGTAACCAATAATTATCTGCTGCTGTGGAATGCAACAGGTGCAGCTGGGATTGGTCCATGTTGGTTGTTTCTAATTAATGCCCAATCACAATCAGCTGTCTTGGACTCTCTGAGAGTGACAAGCTTTTGTTATCACTCTATTCCTTTCCTTTCAAGCCTTCTGATTAAATCCTTTCTTCTATTCTCTTAGCATAGTTATAATATATCATTTTCTTTTAATATAATATATATCATAAAATAATAAATCAGCCTTCTGAAACATGGAGTCAAGATTCTCATCTCTTCCCTCTTCCTGAGACCCCTCTGAACACCACCACATCCAGCCTCCTGTTTCTCAAACAGATCCATTTATGATCTCCAAGACCTTCTAGAACCAGCAGCGCTGTTCTGTGAGCACTCTTAGCCTGGTACAAACACCAGGCTGCCTTTCATCATGGAAAATGTCTCATCTCTCTCTGCTGAGTGCCATTTTTATCTCCCTAAATGTTTTATTTTGCAGCCTGGGCTGTTGCATCCGATGGCAGAACAGCTGCTCAATTATTTCCTGCTGTCAGCAGCGATGTGAAGGGATTCAGGAACTGGACATAAAACAAAATCTGGACAATGCAGGACTTGGCTCATTTGTGTAGAGCACGCCAAGAACGAGCCCCAGCTGCACTGAGCTGTTAATTTAAGTTATTTTAATGAGGAGARGGAAGAAAGGACCTGAGGTGCAGCATAAATGTGGGAAAAAACCTTCTCCAGGTGATGCCAGTGTTTGGTGGCCTCAGAGCTTCCACCTGGAGCTTCTCCCTGTGCTGGTCACGGCCTCAGCTGGCTCTGATTTGGCAATTTTGTTTGGCTTTTAGCTCATTCCCTTCCAAATCCCACATAAATTCCTCTGGAAAGGCCAAGCAGGACAGGTTGGGAAATGGGACAAGAGCAGGGTTGGCTGTGGTGGGATCAGGACCAGCTTCTTGTCATCTCTGCAATATCAGKTTTGCTCTGTTGCTGCTTCTGCTCTCCTTTCCATATTTTTCCCAGTGTGTTCTCATCAGTCAGGAGCTAAAAAGCCTGTTAGGAATGAAAATGAAAACAGAATTTGATTATCTTCCCTAGTTTCCCTCATGGAATTTGTCAGGAGCTTGCAAAAAACTCCTGAGCAAGGAAAGTCCTGGATTAAAAAAATTCTCATGTACCGCTTTTGTTTTTCAGCTGCTCTGAACACAAAGATCTTCCCAAAAGGGCTTAAAAACATAAAGCTACCTAAAAATCCTCTCTAAAATACAAATAAACAAATATTAAATCCATTTTCATTTCAATTTTTGCAGTTTCCATCCATAGAAGTTTAATTGGAGAYCAAGGGGGTTTAATTGGCTCCTGCTCACTTTGGAGCTTCAGTTTCAGGTAGGCAGAAGGATTTGTTAAAACTCAACGGTGGAGTTTTCTGCAGAGGTGGAGCCTGTTTCTGATTCCTCTGGAGAGGCTCGTGAGTGGAGAGAGGTGAAAAAGGAGGAATTTGGTTGTGTTTTGATGCTGGGGTGTTCATAAATCAGGAATTTTTGGGACAAATATCCATCTTTGTGCAGGATCCTTCTGTAGGAAAAGTACAAAGCATTGGCTGGAGTTGGAATAGGGACTTAAATATCAGAGGAGGAAGGAAGTTCTTCACTCAGAGGGGCTGGGATAGAATTCCCAGAGCAGCTGTGGCTGCCCCTGGATCCCTGGAATGTCCAAGGCTACTTTGGACACTGGAGTTTGGATAGTGGGAAGTGTCCCTGCCATGGCAGGGCTGGGATGGGATTTAAGGTCCTTCCCAACCCAAACCATTCCAGGGTTCTGTGCTGTCAAACCCAGGATCAGATCAGCAGCTCCTGATCATCTCTTTTAAACTGGATATTCAATTTTTTCTTCCTTAATGGGAAGATTTCAGCAATGATGGATTCAACCTCTTCTGTGCTTCTCCTTTTTGGGGATGGTTCTGTGCAGGCCCAGGAWCTGGGCTCAAGGGTCCCTTCCAGCTCAGCTGTTTCTGGGATTTTGAATGGAAATTGGGATTTTTGGAATGCAAGAAAGGCCATGAAGGGGCACAGGTGAGATTTGGTGCTTCCTCTCATGGCATGGCCCCATCCCAGAGCTGCTCAGGCTGAATTCTGGCACTTTGTGGGATCTCAAAGCAGAAAACTGTGAGAAATTCTGGATTCCAAACCAGAATCCCAAAGATTTTCTTGGGGAAAGGCTGCAGCCAAAGGTGAGGCTTTGGTYGCTCTGAATTTACCTTGAGCAGCTGCCCCCAGAGCTGCCCTGAATTTTAACTCTGCACCCAAAAAGCTCCCAAAGCTTCATCAGATGAGGATTTATGGCTCTTGGCTCATGTTCCCACCAAGAAATGCAGGATGGATGGGAATTTCTGCATCTCCCAGCCCCACAGGAACATTTTTACCCCAGAATTACCATGACACCCCTCATTTCTCTCCGTGAAGAACAACATCTCCACCTTGGAACATTAAAATTAAAATTCATTAGCTCAGGCACCCATTAAATTACCAATATTTCCTCTGCCTGAATTAGTGATTATTAGGATTTTTGTGGGGAACCAGTAGCTTTTCCATTCCCTTCTTCCCAGAATTCCCTGCCCATGCAGTTCCATTACAATCCAGTTTTTGTGCCCCATTTGTCACCATGGGAACAGCTTTGAGATCCCATACCTGGGCTGTGGCATTAATGAATAAATAAGGTGGAAAGAGCACTGATGACAAAAAAAAAAAAAAAAGAAAGAAACATTCAAAAGCTCTGCAATCAGCAGAGATAACAACAGAAAAATGCATGACAGGTGATAAATGAGAAAATTCTTGTCTGGAAAACTCAGCTCAGGTTCCTGTGCATGAATCCAAGAGGAATTTTCATGAGSAGAAAAATAGCTGCTGATCAGATCTTCATTTAAAGGCTGAATTCTCATAACATTTACTCAATATCAGCTTCCAAAATCTCCCAAAGGAAAACATAAACCTAAATGACCACGAACAGAAATATTTTCCTTTCCCCACTGCACTTTTCAATACTTAATTTTGTTATTATTATCATTTGATGGAGTGAAAAGAAGCCAARGAGGAGCCTCAGGCTAAAATGGTTTCTTATCTCAAAGTTTTATAGGATCAGATTCCTCCTGGCTGGGAATGTGTCCCTGATTGTGGCAGGGGTTGGAACTGGGTGGGCTCTAAGGCCCTTTCCAGTCTATTCTGGGATTTTAGGATTCCCGCTGTCCCTCCAGCCCGSACCTGTTCCTTCTGCCTGTCATTCCAAAATCCAGCATCCAATGTGGGGTTCACAGCAGAGATTCAGCCACTTTTCCCAGCTCTTTTTAAGGATAAAGACTTTAAATCAAATTATGAATCCAGAAGTTGGGCAGGATAAACCATAAACTAAAATATTTGGCTGTCATGGCAGACTCCAATTGGTGTCCCTTGGGAAAGCTCAGGGATTTCAGGAGAACACTGAGGRCAGCAATCCTGAAATGCAGAGATGCCAAAGCAGAGAACAGGAGAGCAAAAGCAGCTTCCAAGATTCTGGAATAAGCACTGAGAGCATGATGGAATTCTGTCTTCCCTGAGTTTCATTAAC
>JACDOX010000321.1:443395-463414 GCA_014549065.1 Cardinalis cardinalis
CAAACCATTCCATGATTCTATTCTATTCCAGTCCATTCCATATTTTGTACAGGAAAGTGTCTGCCTGTGGGATTTTCTGGGAAATAAGTCAGGAAAAGCAGCCAGGCAGTGCAGAGGGCCGTGGTTTGTGCTGTCCATTGAGGCAAACTTGGGAACAAAAGTTATCCTACAGCTGAGGGATTCCTTCTGGATCATGGGAAACATGGACAATCATTCCCACACCTGTTCCAGACCCTCCCAGATTTCCCAGACCCCTCTCAGTTCCTCTTCTGCAGCCCTGACTTTGTCCCTCCCCGTGCAAAATCTCTTTGAACCCTTCCCACATCCTTTCCCTCCCTCTCCGTGCGGATGCCAAAGGCAGAAGATCTCTGGAGCAGGAGTCCTACCAGGATTCTGGAGCATGGCGGGGTGCTGGAGTTATTAGGGTGCCTGATTAGCACTTCATTAGCAGTGTAATTAGCAGTGCCTGATCCTCAGCTCCTGATGGATGCTGGGCGCTGATTCCAGGAGGAAAAATGATAATAAAATTCCAAGGGATTCTCGCCTTTCTATGACCACTGTCCCTTCATATCCCTTAATTCAGGAGTGGAGCTTTTGGCATTTTCAGGGCATTCCATAGAATTCCAGACTGGTTTGGGTTCAAAGGGACCTTAAATCTCATGCCATGCCATGCCATGCCATGCCATGCCATCCCATCCCATCCCATCCCATCCCATCCCATCCCAATCCCCCACTGTCCCAAGCCTTGTCCAACCTGGCCTGGGACACTTCCAGAGATCCAGGGGCAAATACTAAACCATGAACCCCCTCTCCAAGCATTTTTCCTGGCTGGATTTTTGGTGACCACTAAAAATCCTACACACTCAGGAAATATTCCCTACACACTCACATTCCCTAAGGAGCAGGAAAAAAAAAACCCTTACCCAGTGCCTCATTCCCAAAAAAACCCATCCCACCTCCAAACTTTTCTTGTGATCCCAACTGCTCTTCAAGCCCCTTGGAAATGGGACACACATCCCAAGATCTATTAAAATGAAAGGCCCGAGATCCTGCAAAAATCGATTCCCAGGAGGTTTTGTAATCCTTGTTCCCTGAGGAATTAGGCTGGAAATGTCAAGGATTACTGAACAGAGCAGAAGTACAAATTTTTGCTGCATCCCAAAGAAACTGGGATTTCGATCCCTCCTCAAAATGTCATTTTACAGCTATTTTTTATTAATTTTCACCGCATAATTAAGCAATGTGAGAGAAGCATTGTGTTGTGGTGGGATTAGAGGGAATAATGGGGATTAGGAAAGGCCTGGAGCCACTCCACTAATACTTTAATCCTTGCAAATACACCCCTGGCCTCCTGGCAGCAAAAAAAATAAAAAAAAAAAAAAAATTAAGCAATGTGCCAAGAAAAGCTCCAACCGGAATAAAAAATATTCCCTAAGGAGACAAATCTGACAGTCCTGGCAGTGCTACATCCAGAGAGCAGGAGTATTTTAACTCCACAGAAATAACCAATGGATTAGGAGCAGGAATTGATTTATCCAGCCATTTTTCAGGCCAGGCTCGATCCCAGCTCATTTTAGCCCAAATTGGTCCTGGTTCTGCACATAAAGTTTCCAAAGATCTGTTAAAATCTATCCCAAAGACGGATTGGATAATTCTGGTTTGGCTCAGAAATTTTTAGGAAAGCAAGGCCAAAATCAAACATTTTTTTYCTGAGATGTTTGTGTGACCCAACTTCCACAAATCTTCATGGAACTGGGTGGGGTGGGAACAGATAGGTTCAAGTCTTGGGGTGTAAATCCAATTTATTTATTATAATTCCAAGGGATGGAAAAAAATTTATTTGTTATAATTGGACAGGACTTGGAGAATCTGGGATAGAGGAAGGGGTCCCTGCCCATGGGCAAGTGGAGATTTAAGGTCTTTTCCAACCCAAACCCTTGAGGATTCTGTGATTCCAGCAGAAATATGGATAACACAGGCTGTGCTCATATCCATGGGATGTGCCCTGGGGTCCCTYCCAGGTCCAATGTGGAGCCAAAATCCAATTTCTGTGAGGGAAGGTGGAGCAGATCAATGGGATGAAGAAAATTCTTCACTCCTGAATATCCCTGGGATAGTGGAATAATGGGATAATGTCCTGTGGAATGACTTCAGGCTGTGAGATCCAATGGGATAATGGGATATTTTAGGCTGAATAAGAGACAAATTTACACCTTTAAAAGGCTCTTCTTTTTTAAGGTGTAAATTCCATTGTGTTGCTGTTTGTCACCACTTGCGGAGAACAAGACTCATCTGGGAACTCTGAGTTTTTCCTAGGGAATCTATTTGGATATGTGGTTACACTGACAGGTGCTTTCCCATGTTTCTTTGTTTCCTGTTTTCCCTGCCCTTTTCCATCACAGAAAAGGCCTCCATGATTTTCCACAGGATGTCACTGATCCAATGAGCAAAATGATGGAGGCCATTTTTCATGGTGGGCAATCATGGAGGCCATTTCCATGGTGGGAAATGATGGAGGCATTTTCCATGGTGGAAAATGATGGAGGCATTTTCCATGATGGGAAATCACGGAGGCATTTTCCAAGGTGGGAAATCATGGAGGCCATTTCCATGGTGGGAAATCATGGAGGACATTTCCATGGTGGGAAATCATGGAGGACATTTCCATGGTGGAAAATGATGGAGGCATTTTCCATGGTGGAAAACGATGGAGGCATTTTCCATGGTGGAAAAGGGCAGGGAAAAGAGGAAACAAGGAAAGGCAGGAAAACAGCACAAGGAACAAAGTGTGTTTTCATTTCCATGGTCTCATTTCACCCACAGAAAAATTCCTGAAGGGTTCTGGGRGGGTTTCTCCCCACACAGACCAACAGGGACAGTGGCACCTGGGCTGTGCCAGCGCTGGGGTGGCAGCAGGGCTGRCATTGTCCCCTGAGCTGGCACTGCTGGGGCATCTCCAGTGCTGGGGGCAGATTTGGGATCCCCAGGTACAGGACACAGAGGGGCTGGAGCAGGGAAGGGAAGGGAGCTGGGAAGGGGCTGGAGAATCCCTGAGGGGCTGGGCAGGGGCTGCAGAATCCCTGAGGAGCTGGGCAGGGGCTCAGCCTGGAGCAAAGGAGGCTCAGGGGCCCTTGTGGCTCTGCACAGCTCCTGCCAGGAGGGCACAGCTGGGGGGGTCGGGCTCTGCTCCAGGGAACAGGGACAGGAGCAGAGGGAACGGCCTCAGGCTGGGCCAGGGGAGGTTTAATTTGGCTGTTATGGAAAATTCCTTCATGGAAAGGGTGCAAACTGCAGGGGAGGTGTGGAGTGCGCATCCCTGAAGGGATTTAAATCCCTGTGGATGTGGCACTTGGGRACATGGGGCAGGGRTGGCCTTAGCAGTGCTGGGGAATGGTTGGACTACATCCAGAGRGCTTTTCCAATATAAACAATTCCATGATTCTAAGGTTTAGTCCCAGTAGAAGAGCTGGACAAGACCAGGAATACCCAGGCCATGCCTGCAGCAGAGAATGGATGTCAACCCTAAAGGTCCTGATGGGCACCCTCCACCCTGGGCCACGTATCCAACAACCAGGAAAAATTTGGGATCATCATGCAGTGATCCAGGCTGGATCTGGGGGTGCTGTGAGAGCTCCATGTGCCCATCCCTCTATTCCCACATGGCACAGGAGGAGTCCTGGGGATCATCCTRCTCTGGCAGGGCACACACATCTTCATTTTTGGTCACTTCCCAGGGATTAAATGGGAATTATGGAAAGCCAAAGTAAAGGATATCAACCCTCTACTGCCCATAAAGCTGGAAAAACTCTGCTGGGACCAGTCCGGGGAAGGATTGGCCCCAGTAGGGAAGAGGATGGCCCAGCCTCTTTCTGCTCTAATTAAGACCTTTCCATACTTAACAAGTGGAGGGATAGGGAAGTACATTCCCACATTTTCACACCTCCCAGGAAGGCAGGGACACATGGAATGAGGAATATTCCCCACTAAACCCCATCCCTCCCCTTCATCCTGGTGGATCCAGGAGCAGAGGACATTGGAAAAGACAGAAAATACTGCTGGCAATGGAAAAGGTACCCAAAARTCCAGAGTGGTTTCTTTTTTTCTTTATAAAATGTACATAAAGAACATGAAACCCTTGAGGTAAAAGTGAGAGCAGTTTGGAACTCAACCAGATACAGACCCAACAATGACCCAAAATCAATCTACAGTGGGGGTGTAGGAAAATAAGAGAGCAAGTTTGGGTTCTGTACAACAGTGGAGATCGTTAAAATGTCCTCGTTATCTATTTACATTAAATACATCCAATTACAGGTATTTATAGGGTATTTACAGACACAAATACCACATTTGTCCCCTTTGCAGTTGGAGTGTGCAGCAGGTCTGAGCGTTCCTGAGAAGGTGCTGAGGCTCTCCGTCCTTACTCTCAAGAATTTGTGTTYCTCCACTCCCTTTTGTGGCTCATATTCACCCAAAAATTCCTCAGGCGTGGTTGTTGCAGTGATCCCGTTTTTCCCTCCCATCTGTGGAAGGTGAAAGTTGCCTGCACAAATCCTGGATCCCAAGGGATTGGCAGGAATGTTTCTCCAGTTGTAGCTATGACCTTGGAGGTCAGCAAAGCTCAAGATCCACTCATCCAAGCACTCAACATTCCAATCTCCTTCTCAATGGGAAAAAATTCTTACAGAGACTGGAAAAGGAAGGAAATCAGTTGTAAATCACCTGTCATAGGTCTCCTAAGGTGACATCCAACCTGAATGTGTCACAAAGGAACCAGGCAGGAGAGGCACRGATCCATCCATCCCATCCATCCAGGCCCATCCAGAGGGAGCACAAATGGTCCTGTTTATGTTTCAGTTTCTTATCAGGAATCTGAGATGGATTTTATCATTGTCAGGTGCTGCTCAGGGCAGCAGGGAATTCCCATTCCTGGAGGGATTTCAGAGCCCTGTGGATGTGGCACTTGGGGACACGGATCAGTGGTGGCCTTGGCTGTGCTGGGGCATGGTTGGACTCGATGTTCTTGGAGCTAATGCTCAACCTAAATGATTCCGTGATTCCATTATGGTGCTCCCAGTGGGAAATGACTGGTGAGTCATGGCTGAACTGGGATGTTTTAGGGAATTTGAGGAGGGGTGCTCAGGGAAGAGGGAATTTCTCCTCACACCTATGGAGTCCATCGAGTTCTCTGGTTACTCCCTCAGTTCTGTTCTCCCTTGAGTTTTAATGACACACAAGATATCCAAGGCCAKGTTGGATGGGCTTGGARAAACTGGAATAATGGAAAGGCCTCTGCCCATGGAAGGGTGGGACTGGATGGGATTTAAGGTCCCTTCMAACCCAAAYCATCCTGGGATTCTGGGATGTGTTGAATAAAAGCTCCCCAATCTGACAGATCCAAAGGGAAACAAAATAATATTTTAACAGGGAASAGCAGGATGCACAATCCCAATTTCCCTGTGTTTGGGTTAAGGATCACTCCTCTCTTTTATCATACAGAGCACAATTGCCTGCCTACACCAACATTCCCATGGAATCTGGGAGTGACACAGTCAGGGGTTTAGGGAGAGATGGCAGAAAACTTCTTGACACTGTAAATCCCGAGAATGTGGATTGCAGGAGCTGCAGGTCCCTAAATTCCTTTGCACAAGGGATAATCCAATGGTTTCATTCCTTCTGTGCTGGCTGACACTGGAATCRTGGTGGAGCAGGTAAAAAGGGGAGAACATTCCTGCAGTGCTGCTTATTTTCCATTAAAAAAAAAATTGAAATGCAAAAATAACCTTTTTTATAGCTTTTGATAGTTTTATGGGAAAATCCAAGAATTATTCCAGATGGCTCCCAATCTCTTTATTAGCACGGGAGAGGCAGGGAATGCTTGTAACTCCAAACTGGGGCCTTTTTTTTTTTATGGAAATGCTCCACAAAGCCATTTTCCTGATGGATCACACACTTCTGGGGGAGGAAGAGAGTCTCAATTACCCTTCAATATATGAAGTAAACATTCCCAGCAGGTAAACTCTCCCAAAATAAAACCAGGAAAGCCTCTTCCAACTCAGCACAGAAAAAAATCAGATCCTTCTGCCTGAACTGCTCCCTGCAAAGGGAATTCACTGCCCTGACTAGGCAGGAAAAGAGACAATGAACAAGAAGCTGAAGATTGACTTTGTTTTGAAGTTTGGGGGTCCCAATTGCCCCAAAACTGATTATTCCATCTCCATGGYGGATGCAGCAGGAATTCCAGCGCTGGATGTCAAGGAAGGCTCTGGGGTCAGAGGAGGTTGGGGCTTGCAGAGGCTGGAAGGTGCAGCTCCATCACTTTAGGAGGAATCAGCAGTTCCTGTCCCAAAGGAAAAGGAAATTTCACATTCCCAGGCATTTCTGGCCTACAAATCCCAATTGTGCATCCATGGTGTCACTGGAATGGGTTTACTCCCTTCTAATCTACGTTTTTATCCCTCCTTGCATCCCATCCAGGATCCAGGTCAGGCCAGAGAAGAGGTGGGTTGGTAGCACAGTGAGATCCGAGAGTTTCATGATTTTATGTGGGATTCAGGTTGTCCAGAGAAGCTGCTCCTGGACCCCTGGAAGTGTCCAAGGCCAGGTTGGACAYTGGGGCTTGGAGCAGCCTGGGACAGTGGGAGGTGTCCCTGCCCATCCAGAGGTGGCACTTGGTGGGATTTAAGGTCCCTTTCACCCAAACTACTCCATAATTCTACGATTCCATGATTTCACATTCAATGTGCTTTGTGAAAGAATAAGGGAAGTTCTCCAGTGCCATCCTTATGCTCCCAGATCAGCCTGAGAAAGAACCAAAAAAACCTGGAAAATTTATCCTGTGCTCCACCCTCCTCTGCTTTGGGAACAGCCAGATAATTCCTGCAGCCATCCCATCAAACCCAGCCACTTTTCCCAACATGCCAGGACTTCAGTTGCTGCACAATTCAATATTTGATGTCCATTTTAAAAATCCATCAAGGACATTTCAAGGTTGGATACCCCAGAACTGAATCAGAGGTGTTTCAAATTCCAGGGAACTGCCAGTTCCAACTGCCTTTGATGGTTGATCCAACATTTTCACATCAATTTTCAGTCCAAAATGCAACATGAAATAAAAACCAAGAGTAGGAAATTCATATCTCAATTTGTTCTTCTTATTCGTGGCCTGGAGTAAAATCCCATTTCCTTTTCAGTGTTTTATTTTGGGAATGTAAAARAAGATAGAACTACTCCTACAATCAACATTTGGAAGAGAAATTCTGCTTTTCTTAGCACCTCCTGCAGCYCAGAGTAAAATGTGAACAGGCATGGGAATACATTTCCTTTCCCACAAAAACCTGGGATTTTCAGGACACACAGATTATTCTGCCCTGAAAAAAGACATCTGCGGTCTTTGTCAATTGAAATTCTTTATCAAATGTTCCATGAGAGYGAGGGAAAGGAAAATCCAAATGGAAAGAGGAAAGATGGATTTCAACCTGCAATTTTTGCTTGGGATTTAAACAATGGAACAAGATCTCCTGTTCCTTATCAGCCAACTCCTTTATCAAAGAGGAATCACAGGGCACTTCCCAAATCCTAATTTCCCACACAGTTCCCATCACACCACCACCACCAGCCCTGCAGCCACAGCTCTGCCTGGGCAGTTCATCTCCAATGGGCACCTAAGGTTCAGTTTGGATTTTTGAAGGAAATTCAAGGGAAAAGCAGAGAAGTATTTTAAAGGCAATGGAATTCTTCCTGTTTTCCTTCCCTTCCTGGTCTATGGAAGGTGGCCCTGCCTGTGGGGTTGGAATGGGATGAGATTTAAGGTCCCTTCCAACCAAAACCTACTGGGATTCAGTGGAAGTGACTGACAGTTAGTCACTCTGGCTCCCAGCAGTTCCAGCCCTTCCAAAGGGAGTCCTGCCAAAATCATCCATGGAGAAGCCTCTTGGATCACTCCTCAGTTCCGTGGTTCTTGGGAGACATCCATGGGAAGATGCAGGGCAAGGTTTGGATCCTGAGTTTCAAGATACACCAAYCTCCAAAAAAAATCTGCCTTGGGGTCTCACCATGCCTGACCTGCTCCTCCATCCATGCATCCATCCACAGTTAAAATCCAGAGCTTCATGGGAAATTTGGGGATTTGTGTTAAGGGTGTCAAACACCTCAGCCCATCCAGACTCAAGAGTTCCACCATCCCCAGGCCACCAGAGTCAAAATTCCCAACATCTTCCAAACCCCACAGTTCATCCAGACTCAGAGCTCTCACTTTCTTCCAAATCCCATGGTCCATCAGATTTGGAGCTTCCACTTTCTTCAAAACACTATGGTCCATCCTGACTCAGAGTTCCCACCACTTTCCAGATCCCCCAGTCCATCAGACTCAGAATTCCCGCTGACTTCCAAGCCACAGAGTCCATGAAAATTTGGAGCTTCCACCATGTTCCAAACCCAACAGGCCACCAGGCTCAGAGTTCCCACCATATTCCAAATCCCATGGTCCATCAGACTCAAAGCCACTGTTTTCCAAACCCCATCGTCCATCCGGATTTGGAGCTTCCCACCTTCTTTCAAACCCCATCGTCCATCCACACTCAGAACTCCCGTTGTTCTCCAAACCTTACAGTCCATCCAGGCTTGGAGTTCTCACCATCTTCCAAACCCCACAGTCCATCCAGACTTGGAGTTCCCATTTTCTTCCAAACCCCACAGTCCATTCCAGATTTGTAGTTCCCACTTTCTTCCAAACAAAGCAAGGCGCTGATAACCCCAAGGTTGTGGGTTTGATCCCCACAGGGACCATTCAGTTCAGATTTGGACTCGATGATCCTTGGAGGTCCCTTCCAGCCCAGAATATTCCATGATTCCAGGGATRAGCTTTAAGGYCCCTTCCAACCTAAACCATCCTGGGATTCTCTGAAAATGTCCTGATTTGGAGCTCCCACCGTTTTCCAAGCACAAGAACTTAAAGACACCAAAAATGCCTAAAAGCCAGGGAGCCAAGAGCATCCGCTCCAGCCCCCAGGCACCACCAGTATGGACCAGTACAACTCCAGCTGACACCAGCTGACCAAGGAAAGCTCTGCCAGTGTCTCAACAAACACACGCACCACGGGGCTGCCTTACCTGGAAAGAGGCTTTATTGAACAGAGCTGGAAAATTATCTCTTCAGTGGAATTACTGAATTTGCACAAACATTTCTCTACAGAATAAAAAAAAAATCAAGCCTTGTCATTGTTTTACTGCATCTCGTTGTGCTTTTTATACTCATATTTGCAATTATTATACTCATCTTTTGTTTGTTTTCACATTTGTACTCCAATTATTTGCATATCAGGTTTTGCTTTTAATCCTAGGGTGTCGAGAGAACACAGAATAATAATAATAATTATTATAATTATAATAATAATAATACTCTTCTTTAGACAAAAGTCTTTTTTTTTTTAAATGAAGTTAAAAGCTGAGCTAATTTAAGGAAAAAGGTCTTCAAATTTCATAACCAACTGGAAGGGAACTTTACAATGCAGTGGAAAACCGGCACGTGTTCGGGTAGCTCGAACCCATTTTGTACAGCTTTTATATTTTTTTTTCCTTGTAAAACTGGATTATTTTTAATTTTTTTTAAACTTTTTTGTTTGTTTGTTTGTTTGTTTTTTGAATTTCGCTACAATAACAAAATAATCTTTTGCCCTTTGCACCGAGTCTGGCTCTGGGGCAGAGGCAGAGCCCCCTCGGAGCGTCCAGAGCTCCAGATGTCAGGAGCCATCCCAACGGAGGGGGAGAGTAAGAAAATCATCCTGTGTTTCACCACCTTCTGCACCAAGTGTGTGTCTGAACCACCTTTGTTCCTCTGGTTGACCCACTGGAGAACCTGAAATGACGACGACAACAACAACAAAAGGTGCTGCTCCCATGGGCAGCACCGCCGGGAGCTGTTTCGAATGGATAAGAAGCTGAAAGGCCATGGCTGTCTGCAAGGTCACACAGCATGGATCTCATCCCAAAGGCTTTCCACAGCAGCTTAGGTCCATCCATCTTTCTCCAGAAGCGGCTCCGTCTCCTTGCCTGCACACCCAGKCTCCAGAGTTTGTTTAGAAAAGACTTTGCACAGCCCACATTTTCAGCGGTGCAAAGCTTCCGCGTTGAAATCATCGTTATTACATTTATTATAATTTTTTTTTATTTTTTATATATATATATTTATATATATATATATATTTTGTTCGGTTTTTTTGTTTTTGTTTTTTNAGGCTTGTTTCATTGAAGGCACTTGGTTTCCATGGCAATTTATAAAAGACGGTGGTTTGGTTTCTTCACTTCCGTAGAGCTGATGACTCCGGTGGGGAGGGGAGAGGGATCTTCCAGCGGCCGCGAGCAAACTCCCAGTGAAGCCTGTGACAAATGTAAGCCCAGGTGGCACATCCTGGGTGGGAATGCATGCAAAAGGAGACAGCACACAGTCACCAAGCAGAGCCGTGAGGAATGAAACGGGAACGTCTGCAAACAGCTCCGATTCCRGGTTGTCCTCGAGGGGAGGTGACAGCCGAAGTAGAAAGGGCCGACATTTGTTTAACTCTACGCTAAAAACCTTCGGGAAGGGAAAATGAACGCCAGCTCTTCACGTACCCTGTTTACAGTGAGGTGTTTCTCTCTGTCTCTGTGTTTGTATTTCCTCTCTCTCTCTCCTTCCTCTTTGTTTTTTTGGCAGGCCATTCGGTTTCCATGGTAACAAGCAAACGATTCATTTGAAACAAAACCAGCCATGACTTTGTGCTTTGACAAGGGTTTCTAGAGCTCTTTGCCGAGAGTTCAACCAGATGATGCTGAATTCATCAGTGACCACAAAAGCACCTGAAGGTCTCTTCCTTACTTAGGCCAGATCTCGGTCTCAAGCTTGGTTCTTAGTGAGTTCCACTCCCGTGATGCCTTTTCAAGTCCCCAGTGCTTTCTTAATCTGCTTTTTTTTAATTTTTAAATTATTTATTTACGTATTTATTTAACTTTCGAGTCAGTCAGTGGAGGAATCTTTGGTAGTTTGTTTGGAAATGTCCATTTTACAAAGACTCTTTCTTCATGCCAGTGCCTGGTGAATCTTTTGTAGCCTCTGCCAGGATAAGGTCACCTCTGATGACTTAAGACAGACATGAGGATGAGGAGTGGGAGAAGTCGTATATGTGCTAATGGCCCAACAGCACCTGATCGTAGATCTACAAAAAGGGGAGAAAAATCGAATTAAAGAGGAGCCCAAACCCCCTCAGCATTGCTACAGTGTTCCAAAGTCACCTCCCACCAGGAGGGGACAGGGACAACCCTCACCAATGGGACAGAGCAGGAACTGGGATGAAAATCCACCTGGCTGTGTGGTTACCTYTGTTTTAATGCACACACAGGTTGGAGGGGTGAGACAGAGCCCTCAGAGAATCAAAGCAGTGATTTCCATGGGTTCCACATTTTTTGGGCCCCCTGGGCATTGTTTGGATGTTGTTTTATCTGCCTGAGTATCTCAAWTCCAGCCCAACCTCATCCACCACTCTCACCTCACACCCACCCAGCACCTTCCTACCTGAGCAAAGCATTCCCCAGGACAACATTCCACTTTAAACCTTCCAACTGACCCAAAGCAGGGATTGTTCTGCTGGAAAAGATCCATTTGGGAAGTGRAAAGACAGGAAGGAACTTGTGGGGAAGAGGCACTTACTGTTGGCCGGTTGGTCTGATTTCATRCACTCTCCTTCCACAATGGACACGTCGTCAATAGCAATGTCCCCTTCGATTCCAGGGCCACGGATCCCTTCAAAGATGAGCTGGGAAAAGGAAGATCAGAGGGTGGTAAATTAAAAACGTCCAGTGGAGCAGAGGGGTTGAATAAAAAATGTCCAGAAGATCGGATCTTAAAATCGAAAACAGCACAAAAAGAAAGGACTTTTCTTAAAATTAAGACATTCAAGTATCCAATTTCAGATTGTGGAAGTAAATTCCATGCTAGGATCTGTTTTTCCCAACATGTGGGTTCTCATCARGTTTGGAAGCTTTGATTCCATCTAGGAATGTTTTTTCAGAGGAATTGGGATGAGTTTTATCACAGTGAAAGACATTATTGCAATTTAAGATGAACTTTAACCTCTGCTGAGTGGATGACTGCGATTTTAAAGTCCTGTTGGCACTTTTCTCTCCAATATTCCTTGTCTGAAACCAAACTGCTGGAAGAGGAAATTGTGCCTGGATCTCGAGAGGAAAACCTCTCCTCCCCCAAAATCCAGTCCCTGCTCCTTGGCAGCAGGAACAACACCAATCAGTGGAGTTGAAAGTCCAATTTTTCCTGACAATGGAAAACAATTTCCAGCCTAAAGGGCTCTGTCCAAACACAACAGGCAGCATTTAATTAAAAGCTGCATTTGGCAGYGATTTTGGTGGCCCTCAGAGAGGGGTTGCTCCACACTCAGAACAAATCACAGCACAGGAGTTGGCAGGGCACGGAGCAGAACCCAGCCTGCAGCTCCCAGGGATGGCAGGAGGTGCCAATTGAGCAGAATTCCCTATCAGTATCCTGAAAAAAAAAAAACCATTATGCTTTTGGACAGCTGTTGTTAAAAATACTGCATCAAACTGGAGAATAGGGGGTACAGGAAAGGTCACTCTGCTCTCAATGGAATAGAATTATGATCCTAAAAAGCCAGTCCTGAGGGTTTTGGGGGGATTCAGCTTCTTCCTCACCCCTGAAGTGTCCAAGGCCAGGTTGGACAGGGCTTGGAGCAGCCTGGGATATGGAAGGYGTCCGTGCCCATGGCAGGGRTGGAACGAGCTGATTTTTAATCCCTTCCATCCCAAACCATGGTCTCTGATTTTCCTATTCTCTGATTCTTCCGCAGAATTTCAGGGATTCTCTGATTTTTCCACAGAATTTCAGGCAGATTTTCACCCTCCCCCGTGTGCCCCCCTCACCCTGCTCCCTTTCCCTGCAGGCACCTGGGGTSTCCCAGGACAATCCCACAATCCTGGGGTGCAGGAGGGGTTTCAGGGTGTCATTAACACCCCAAAAAGTGGGGAGCTGAGAGGGCTCAGTTTGGTGCACATTGACCTGAAAAAGGGGTTAAAATGCTGCTGGAGACTGGGCCAGCTGGGACAAACTGGGAGAAACTGSGACAAACTGGTCTCCTGATATCCCCYGTCAGGGACACCTCCAGCCTAAAAATTGGGAATATTCCCTTTTGGGTGGGGGAGTGAAAGCACTGAGATAATTCARACACGGAGATAAATCCCAMAGWAGCTCCACRAGAGTTTTGTGATTTRGGATTGGGAATCCTGCAGGGCCAAGGGCTGAAAACCTGGATGTTCCCAGCCCATCCTGCAGATGTTGGAATTCTTTGGACACAAAGTGACCAAATCTGGGTGGGCTGAGCCCCACAACGAGGGGGTGGCACTGACCCAAACAGGAGACCTGCTGATCCCAATCATTGGTGATAAATCCTGGAATTTTTATTTGGATACTGCAATATTTAGATCCTAAATTAGCAATAAATCCAATCCCAATCAACCATACCATCACCATGTCCTGCTGCTCAAACCTGAACTAAAATTGACATTTTCTGGACAACAGAACCAACGTGTCCCTCTCTTTTTGGGGTTCTCTATTTTTGGGGTGTTCATTCTTTTAAAATATTGAATATCTGAGATAGATTTATGCACTTTTTTGAGATTTAAAGCACTGCAGTCCTCCCAGATACTCACGACAAAAGCTTTGTTCTACATCACAGGGACTGACAAGGTATAAAATCTTTTACCCCTATAAATTGCCCTATAAAAAGTTTTAATTTCCATGTCACTGCAGTGTTTTACTGCAAAGATTCACTTCAATTCCCTCTCCTTAAATTTAACTTGGAGCTTTATATTCCTTCCTACTTACACTCCTAAATGGAAAATAAAATTTGCTGTGATGCAAGAGATGCTAAAAAAAAGATAATTTAAGGCTCCAAGAACGCTGACATTTATTTGTTACATTTGGTCAGAGCTTTACATTTATTTTATGCTGAAACCTTTAAACACAACAATGTAAAAGGTGAAAAGCAGCCAAGGAGAGGAGCTTCCCTTTGGAATCTCCCTCCTCCACTCCTCTGGATTGCTGCTGCCAAATCCTTTGCATTTCCCYGCCCAGGGGTCTGATTCTTCCCTGATTTTCTAAAGCCCTTTCCAGGTCTCCAAAACCCCCTCAAATCCATCTCTTCCTTCCCTTTCCCAGGGCATTTATTATGTTCAGACATTAAATCACTTCTCTCTCCTTCATTCTTCGGAATTCTTGGATTTATCCCGACTTCACCAGTGAAAAACTCAACCACTCTGATTTTCTGTGCCTGGCCTGGGCTCTGGGGGTTCCTGAGCTCTGTAATTCCTCTTCTCCCCATTCCTGACACTTTGTTCCCATCAGACCTCCCAGACTGCCAGCCTGGAACACCTCCCACTGTCCCAGGGTGTCCCAATGTCCAGCCTGGCCTTGGGCACTGCCAGGGATCCAAGGGCAGCCCCAGCTGCTCTGGCAATTCCAGCCCAGCCAGGAATTCCCAATTCCCAATCTCCCATCTAAATCTGCCCTTTTCCAATTTGAAGCCATTCCCTGTGTCCTGTCTCTCCATCCCTTGTCCCCAGTCCCTCTGCAGCTCTCCTGGAGCCCTTTTAGGCCCTCAGGTTTTCCTGGATCCTTCCCTTCTCCAGGTGAACATTCCCAGCTCTCTCATGTCCCACTTCACATCTTGCTCTCCCTCAATTTTCCTCTAATTCCCATCCTTGGAATTGCTCTGCAATCCCACAGACCAAACCATTTCTCTCCTGCCAACGCCTCTCAAGCATGGAAATAAAAACAAAAGGTCAGGATCAGGAATTCCCTGAAAATGARGGAAGTGGAACCCAATGTGGGTTTTTAGAAGAGCAGTTTGGATTTGCACTGAAGGAATCTTCCAAGGCCAGGTTGGACACTGGGGCTTGGAGCACCCTGGGATAGTGGGGGGTGTGGAATAGGATAGGGATGGAATGGGATGGGATGAAAGGGGATGGGATTGAATGAGGTAGGATTGACTGAGGTGGGATTGAATGGGATGGGATTGAATGGAATGGGATTGAATGAGGTGGGATTGAATGGGGTAGCATTTAATGGGATGGGATGGGATGGGATGGGATGGGATGGCATGGCATGGCATGGGATGGCATGGGATTGAATGGGATGGGATGGGATTGAATGGGATGGGATTGAATGAGATGGAATTGAATGGGGTGGCATTTAATGGGGTGGCATTTAATGGGGTGGGATTGAATGGGGTGGGATTGAATGGGATGGGATGGGATTGAATGGGGTGGGATTGAATGGGGTGGCATTTAATGGGGTGGGATTTAATGGGATGGGATTCAAGGTCACTTCAAACCCAAACCAGCCTGTGACGTTTTCCCAAAAATACATTTTCTCCCCTAGGAGAGCTGAAAGTGGCAGAGAGGGCTCAGAGGAGAACTCTGCACTCAGGGCACAGCTCGTGACTCCCACATTCCCTGAGGACATTCCCAGCCTCACCCACAGCAGGACCTGCTGGCAGCAGCTGCTTTTTTGGGACTATTCCAGTTCCAAGCAGCTCCCAGTGTGCCTGGGAACTGMCCCTAAAGGTCCATCAGCACCTCCCTGTCAATCCCAGCAGGAAATGTGTGAAAAACCTGTCACAACCCCCTGTGTCTCACGCTCCCAGATCATTCATTTCCCACAGAAAATCCAAGTATTTCCAAAAACCTAACACAGGGGCCCTAAGTAATTTCTCCCAGCGAATGATTTTATATTCYACTTGCTAATCTGAAATCAAAACCTCCTGGAATCACTCCCAGCATCTTTGGGAGGCTGGAAGGTGTTTTGAGTTCAAGCATTAATAAACTCTGTGGTGCTCAAGGAAAGCAATTATCTGTCCATGAGCAGCCTCCAGAGCTGGGAAATCTCAAGGTAAAAGGTCAATATTCCCAGTCTCCCTCCCAACCTTGAATTCCCAGYTCCTGGAGGTGCCAGCCTTACCTGGAATGAGGTGGGGGGGTTGATGTTCACCCGGGCTTGGTTCCAGTGCTGTCCCTTATTCCCACTCGAGGACCACAAGGGGTTTTCTATGGCAGTCTGGCCTTTGAGCCTCAGGTAAACGTTCAAACTTCCTGGAAAACAGCAGGAGAACTGGAGTTSGGAAGGCTCTGCCTGGGTGCTGCAGCACCCTCCTCACCTGTTTTCCACGGATTTGAGGTGTGGAAGTTTCCTGGTGTAAATTCAAAACCTTTTAAATTCAGGAACGCTGGGAAGTGGTGATGGGAAACCCCAGCAGAGGGGAACTAAGCACCCACCCTGCAGCTCAGGCAAGGCATGAGAATTCCAGGGAAAACAGGCAAAAAGAAATTTTCTGTGGTTTAGAGCAAGAAATTGGCATTAGACCTCCTTATCCAGAACAAAATCAGCAATTTGTTTGTTTTGTGCAGAATTCTTGCTTGTTAAAACTGCCCAGCTTTCCTCTGCCCATTGTTGAACTGCTGGAGTTCCCCTGAACCCRGCAGATCCATCTCAGGGAGAGACCTGATGCCCTTGGGAATGTTTCTGGAGGACAACAACATCCTCAATGTCCTCTGAGTTCAAATAACCTCTAAAATCCTTCCCTGTGCAGGAAAATGCCCCAGAGCTGCACCTTTGCCCACAGACATTTTTGCCACCAGGGTCACCTGCAGGCATGACCAGAACCAGATTCTCTTGGTGCACCAAAAAAATAACAAATTTAAATTTCTCTGGGTTCATTATTCACAAAGTTTGGGGGTTTTGGTGCTATTTGCCACCATGGTTGCCTGCAGGTGTGTGGGGCAGTGAGGTCTCTTTGTGCTCTGTAAATTCAGTGTATTTCTCTTAATCTGAGACTTTCAGACAGCCAAATTCCCACAGGAGCAGCGTTTTTTTGGGATGCCTGGCACAGCAGATCCCAAAAATTCCAAGGAAAGCTCCYAGATCTGAGGCAGCTGCACCTGCTCTGGAACAGCTCCTATTTCCAGCAAAAGCCAAACTTGGAGCCTTGGAAAACATCAGGCTGGAGATTGAACGGAGGAAATATTCCCCTGATGGCCTTTTCACCAGGGTGAGAGAATGGGACTGGAATGGGATTGGAATGGGACTGGAATGGGATTGGAATGGGACTGGAATGGGACTGGAATGGGATTGGAATGGGACTGGAATGGGATTGGAATGGGATTGGAATGGGACTGGAATGGGATCATCCATCTTCCCTGAAGGAGCTGGGAAGGGAGAATGAGGAGCAGCTCTGTGATCCCCCCTGGAATGCAGGGAATGGGCACAAAGGAAATGGGATCTGGAGGGGAAAGTCTGACTCTGCCTCCACACAAAGCAGGGAAAAAMCTAAACCAGAAAGGGGTTGCAAAGGGATTCCTTTAGCCCAGCCCAGGTGTTTGGAGCAGGGCTGGGAATGCTGCTCAGCCTCATCCCTCCTCCAAATATTTATATTGATTTCTATGTATTTTTATTTTATTCATTTTTATTTATATTTAATTTATAGTATATTTATTTTATTTATTTATAGTTATTTATAGTTATTTATATTCATTTCTATATTTATATGTGTAGTGGTTTTGGTTTGTTAATTTGAGATTGTTTTGGTTAATGTATTAATGAGTAGTGTTGGTTAATTACTAATTTACTTATTTGTGCTGTGAGGTAGGATTAGGAGAAAGGTAAAGTAGGTTTAAAACTTTRAAAGGGAATAAAGAAAAATTTACTAATAGTAATTAAAAGGAAGAGTAATAAGAAGTAGAATAAGACTTTTAGAATACTTTCTAACTTTTAGAATTCAGAAACACTCTTTGACCCTTGCTGTTTGCAATTTGTTCTTCATAATACACCACAAATAAATGACCAGAATTGCAATTTCTATATTTTGTCTCGGCATGGAGTGACTGAATCCCTTCCTTCCAATAAAAAACCCAGCACAGAGCCAGGAGAATTCCAACCTGGAGTTGCATCCACCTTCCTGCAGCACAGAGACTGAAAAAAAATAAAATAACCTGAGTGCTCTTGTCTGCTCTGCTTAAAATCTGAGCTCTGCCTGGGGGCAGGGGGAGCTCGGACAAAGCAAGCACCAGAACTCTCTGGGAGGATGAGTTTGCCCTTGAAATAGAGATAAAAATACATCAAACCAGGTCACTTTGACATTGGAAAAACTCTTGGCACACTGGGAGCACCAAGAAACCCGCAAAGGACTTCCAAAAATTGGATTTTTGTTGTTTGGTCTTTTATATTTTCCCACTTTTTTTTTTTTTTTCAGTACCACAAAAAGAAATTAAATGTGGGTGTTGAAAGAGGCAGGATTAAAAATAGGATGGCAGGTACCCTTTGAAAATCCAAATTCCTGCAGTGTGTGAGCAAATTTGTCATGACTTTTTCACAGGAAACACATGAGGAATGCAGCTGCTCCCTGCCTGATCCCAAATCCATCAGGAATGCCTAAAACACTCRCATATATTCCTTGAAAATCTGTATTCCTGTGGCTTTAGAGCAAATTTGCTATGAATTTTCCATGGGAAATGCATGAGGAATGCTGCAGCTCCCTGCCTGATCCTGAATTTAGTCAGGAATACCTAAAACACTCACAGATATCCTTTGAAAATCTACATTCCTGCAGCTTTTGAACAAATTCTCCATGACTTTTCCATGGGAAATGCATGAGGCGTGCTGCTGCTCCCTGCCTGATCCTGAGTCCAGTCAGGAATGCCAAAACCACTCAAACTCACTCCTTGAAAATCCATATTCCTGCAGTTTGTGAGCAAATTCTCCATGGCTTTTCCACAAGAAATACATGAGGAGTGCTGCTGCTCCCTGCCTGATCCTGAATCCATCAGGAATGCCTAAAACACTCAAAGCTGCTCCTTAAAAATCAACATTCCTGCAGTGTTTGAGCAAATTTTCCATGACTTTTCCACAGGAAACACCTAAGAAATGCAGCTGCTCCCTGCCTGATCCCAAATCCATCAGAAATGCATAAAACACTCACAGATACCTTTTGAAAATCTACATTCCTGCAGCTTTTGAACAAATTTTCCATTACTTTTCCATGGGAAATAATACATGAGGAATGCTGCTGTTCCCTGCCTGATCCTGAACCCAGTCAGGAATGCCTAAAACACTCAAAGCTACTCCTTGAAAATCCATATTCCTGCAGTGTTTGAGCAAATTCTCCATGACTTTTCCACAGGAAACACCTAAGAAATCAGCTGCTCCCAGCCTGATCCTGATTCTACTCAGGAATGCCTAAATCATCCCATTAGAATCAGGAAAAATCCTTGTTAAAATCAACTTTTCCCTTTCCAGGCTCTAAAATTCCCATTCAGATGAATGGGATTCCCATGCAATCCTCTACCCAAAACTTCACTCATGCAGGAAACACTTCGCAGCTGTAAGAAGGAAATTCCTCCTTCCTACAAATCCCTGATTAGTGGAAAACAGGATGTTGCCACAATCTGGATGCCCTCAAGCACCTCCCTGAGTTCTGCCAGGCTCTCAGAGGATCTGGCACTCTTCCCATGATTTTCCTTCAAACATGAGGAATTTTTCCAGCTATTTTTCCCAGAGGAATTGGCTTTCTCTCACCTATGTGCTGTCCATACATGTGATAGTAGAAGCTGAAGCAGTAGGCCGTGTTGGTGGCTCCGTAGGGATTTTTGGGAGCGACGCTGAAAACAGGACTGACGAGTCGGGCCTTCTCCCCCTCCAGCCTGGGCCGGGACGTCTCAATGTACATGTAAAAACCTGGGAAAACCCAAAGGGAAGCCATTGGGATGAAGCCTTCAACACATGTGTACATGTGAAAACCTGGAGTGAGGCCCTTAGCACCTGGGATCGCTCAATGTACATGTAAAAACCTGGAAGAACCCAAAGTGAAACCATTGGGTTGAGGCCTTCAACACCTGAGATGTCTCGATGTATATGTAAAAACCTGGGAAAATCCAAAGTGAAACCATTGGGATGA
Organism: Cardinalis cardinalis; assembly: GCA_014549065.1. Lineage (NCBI taxonomy): Eukaryota > Metazoa > Chordata > Aves > Passeriformes > Cardinalidae > Cardinalis > Cardinalis cardinalis. The sequence goes on from JACDOX010000321.1 coordinate 463,402, forward strand.
GGCCTTCAACACC
>JACDOX010000321.1:470236-481164 GCA_014549065.1 Cardinalis cardinalis
AGGGGCTGGAGAATCCCTGAGGAGCTGGGCAGGGGCTCGGCCTGGAGCAAAGGAGGCTCAGGGGCCCTTGTGGCTCTGCACAGCTCCTGCCAGGAGGGCACAGCCGGGGGGGTCGGGCTCTGCTCCAGGGAACAGGGACAGGAGCAGAGGGAAYGGCCTCAGGCTGGGCCAGGGCAGCTCAGGGTGGGCACAGCAGGAATTTCCCCATGGAAAGGGGGCTCAGGCCTTGGCACTGCCCAGGGAGGGTTGCAGTGCCCATCCCTGRGGGATTTCAAGCCATGTGGAGGTGGCACTTGGGGCCATGGGGCAGTGGTGGCCTTGGGGAATGGGGATGGGATGCAGACTGGGATTTCTTTCCTACCAAGGGACTCCACTCAAAAAATCTTCAGGGAAAGCAAGCAAAGCAGAATTCAACCATGGCTTTGAGCACCTGAAAGGAGTGACCCTGGGAACACTGCAGCTTTGGTGGAAAAACTTTTCAGTCCCTCCCTTGAGCCAACACATTCCTTATTCCCATTCGGATGCCACCCACATTCCATCATGATCCTACAAGACTTTTTGAGATCTTAAAATCCTAGAAGAGCGTGAAGCACTTGGGATTGTATTTTTTCTCCCCATCAGAGCCTAGATTTAATATATTAATTAGCAAGAGTCTCATTCCCTGCTCGTTAGGCTCCATGGGAGAGGTTCCTGCAGCTCCTGGCAGCTTTGAGCTAAGCCTTGCTTAATTATTAACATGTTGGGCAAGATCTTCTGCAAATAAGTTTAAAATTTACACAAAGGCTTAAAGTCGAGACTGAGGGATGGAGCAGAGCCTGCTCCTGCCTGATGGCTCTGCCCTGCAGCAGGGAAAATGGGAGACTGGACCTCATTCCTGATGTGGGAATAATTTTAGGATGTGTTACTAAAAACAAGAATATGTTGTGACAGAAAATATGGATTTGTTGGGGTTTGGGAGAACATGATGAAGTAGGGAGATGTGGGACTGTGGGAACAGGGTGGTTTTTCTGGGATGTGCCAAAGCTCCATCCCAGTCTCCTGCCTGGATGTTTGCAGGATTTGGTGCCCATGAAAAAGTGGAAGAACAAAGTGTGACTTTGACATTTCCAACCCGAGACATCCYCATGCCTGATCATGTCAGAGTTTGCATTTCCAGTCATGCCTGAGTGTCCTGAGWATTTGGGGAGAACCAGAATCCACTTTGGGACTCCACATTTTTCTGTGCAGTGAATCCATGATTCCTGGGTCTCTGTGCGGAAGAACTTTCTTCTTTCTGTTTTCAGTCTGCCCCAAAAAGCATGGAAATAACTCAAGAACCACAGGAAAGGCTCTGGGGAGACCTTAGAGAACCTTCCAGAGCCTGAAGTGGCACCTGGAGAGCTGGAGAGGAACTGGGGACAAGGCATGGAGGGACAGGACCCAGAGAATGGTTTGAAGATGAAGGAGGGTGGATTTAGGTGGGATATTGGGATTTGGGAATTCCTGGCTGGGAGGGTGGGGAGGGGCTGGGCTGGAATTGCCAGAGCAGCTGTGGCTGCCCCTGGATCCCTGACAGTGCCCAAGGCCAGGCTGGACATTGGGGCTTGGAGCAGCCTGGGAYAGTGGGAGGTGTMCCCGCCCTTCCATGATCTCCTGTGGCATCCCCAACACCTCCTGAGCTGCTCCACCACAGCTGGATCTGAACTTCAGCCCATGAATATTTTCCTTTGGATGAACTCTCCGGGCAATGAGAAAGATGAGCCRGAGCTGTGATTTTCCTTCCTTTATCCTTGTTGGAACAAGAGGAATCCCAAATGACACCTTCAGGTGGTTCCTGCTACCCATGAGCTGCAACCAGAAGTAAAACACTTCAAATTTACTTTTCAGCTGGAAGTAAAATACTTCAAATTTACTTTTCAACTGGGAATAAAATACTTCAAATTTACTTTTGAACTGTGAGGGATAACATGTGCAAGGACTGTTCTTCACGGCATGGAAGATAAAATAATAAATAATTTAAATACTTACGGAGATGTGGATTCACCGGAGCTGGAAAACAGAGGGAAAATAAAATTAATGCAAAGAAAAAAATTCTAATTCATCAATATTCAGGTTATCCTAAATTTCCCCTTGCTGAATATTGAAATTCATCTACTTCACACCTTAAGAGGCTGGAAGAGAATGAAATCCAAACCTCCACAACACCCTCAGCATGGGAATGGCTTCCCAGGTTAATCCAGAGGAATCTGTGCAATGCTAAAACCTGGCAATGGGATTGAAGGAGGGATTATTCTGTGGCTCTGTTTGCAGAAGGAGAAATTTGAGGATGGATGATTTAGGAAAAGGCCCTTCTGCCACAGCCCCACATAGGTGGGAAGCAGAAGGAGGCTGAGAGCAGGGYTGGAATTTAATTTTATTCACAGAAAATCCAAAATTAAATTCTATCTCAAATTAATGGGGACATCTGATAATGCCCAAGAGCATCACTCCAGGTTTTCCTGCTGCCCTTCCTTGCTTTAATCCCAGCCTAAGGTTCAGCAAAATCCTAAATTCAATCTGGATTTTCCACACCAGCTCTGAATTAGCACCACTTTACCTGAAACACGAGCAGTGATTTGCTCCAGTGTCATCTCCCCGAGAAACCCAATCTTTACATCTTTTACCTACAAATTACCTCTGATTCTCCAAAAACACCTCAATTTTACAGGATCCCTGAGTGATTGAACCTGGAATTAGCTGCACTTGCTGGCAGCTGCATTGACTGAGGCTTGATTTGTAACTAAATGCAGGGCTTTGGACGGAAAATCTCATCAGGTGTCACCTCGAGTCACACGGTTTGGATTGTTCCCAGCAGAGCAAAACCAGCGCTCTGTGTCACACCCAGTCACAAAAGCAGACAAGAAAATGAAGGTGGTTAAGCTGAATTTATTCAGCATCATAAACCTGGGGAAAAAAAACCTCCAAAACAACCAGAAAATAACCACAAAAATCTCACTTTTGGAGAAGCACAGCTGCAGGACAACGTGTAAAGGAAGTTGGAGGATCCTGGAGCAGTTTGGGATGGGAATGGGATGGGTTCAGGGGAAGTTTTTATCATTTTGGTGGGAATTTTGTGGCAGGAAGATGGTGGTAAACAAGGAATTATGGAAGTGTCACTTTTAGGGATCCTTTAACCTCCTCTTTAAGGCTCTTCTTGCCCATTCATTGCAATTTTTACAGCACAAAAACAAACAAGCAAAAAGAAATTCAATTATTCATGAAATAAACACCCCAAAAATAGGTATCTGGGTGGATTTAACAGAGGATTGAATTTCTGGGAATATGGGAAACAGGATGTATGGATATTGTGGTTTTCTTTTTAAATGTAAGTGGATTAATCTTTGTCAGAGTGACCTTTTAGAGGGAAATTTATAAAGCCCTTCCATTATTCCTTATATAAATTTATAGATTATATAATCTTGCAAAGGACTACAAACAGTCACTGTTTTTTTAAAGACAATAATTCCCATTTAAAAAAAAACCTGCTCATTCTTGGGGAAAAAATCAACTTTGTTTGCAGATTTTTCTTTAAAACTCATCCTTCAAAACAAGAATCAAATCTAAATCTGCTGTTTGATGAAGCTGGCATTCATTTATTCCATTTTTTTCCTTATTTCCCATTAAAAACATAGATGGGATTTTGGGGTTTGGCTGGCCATAATTATTTTGTTTGAGTGATTTTATTATTATGAGAGGTGAAGATTTTCCTCTCTGTCCATTTCTCCCCTGGTTTTTGGGATGACCACGCTCATGATGTGGGAAATTTATAAAGCTCTTCCATTATTTTTTATATAAATGTATGGATTTTATAATCTTTCATAGTAGCACAAAGAGTCACTGTTTTTTTTTTAAGACAATAATTCACATTAAAATAAAAACTGCTCATTCTGGGGGAATAACAACCTTTGTAGATTTTCCTTCAAAACTCATCAAGATCAGCTTGAAATCTCCAATTTCATGAAGCTGGCATTAATTTATTCCAACTTTTCTTTATTTCCCACAAAAAACTGGATGGGATTTTGGGGTTTCGCTGTTCAGAATTTTATTAATTGGGCATTTTTGTTGTTATGAGAGGTTGTGATTTTCCTCTCACCCCATTTCTCCCCTTCCTTTTGGGATGACCACACTCATGACGTGGGAAATTTATAAAGCCCTTCCATTATTTGTTATATAAATGTACAGATTTTATATTCTTGCACAGTAGCACAAACAGCCACTTTTTTAAAGACACTAATTCACATTAAAATAAAACCTGCTCGTTCTGGGAGAAAAAAGCCTTTGTAACTTTTTCTTCAAACTCACCAAGAATCAATTTGAAATCTCCAATTTCAAGAAGTTGGCATTAATTTATTCCAACATTTCCTTATTTCCCACAAGAAACTGGATAAGATTTTGGGGTTTGGCTGTTCAGAATTATTTTGGTTGGGCATTTTTGTTGCTATGAGAGGTTGTGATTTTCCTCTCACCCCATTTCTCCCCTTCCTTTTGGTGACCACGCTGATGACCATGCTCACGACATGATCCCAAGACTGGGAACAGCCACGCTATTCCAAGGTGACCCAGGACATTCCCAACACCCTTTTCCTTGGGTTTGGGGTCCTCACCGCTGTATTTGATGACCCGGATGGTGGAGTCCCCCTCCCCAAACCGGGTGATGGGCGTCAGGCGGACCTCGTAGGCCTCGGGCTTGATGAGCTCCGTCAGGTTGTAGGTGATCAATTCCCCCTTCTGGATGTTCCCGTTCACCGTGATCTCCTGCTCCCACCAGCGCTGCTGGCCAGCCTGCAATCCAAAAAACCCCAAAGTCAGACATTTTGGGATTTGGCTTCACCTTAGAAAGCAGAGCAGACCTGGGAAACCTCCAAAGTTCCRGAAGAATTAACGAGGAATACAACAAGGGATTCAACAAGAGATGAACTTCTTGAATGGTCCCACCGTGGAATGCTTTGTAACAAACCACACCAAAAATTGGGAATGTTTCTTCCACAGGCCACTCCACTCCTTCCCTGCCAGACGCCCATCCTCTCCCCACAGAAATCAAATGGCCCTTGGATGGATTTTGGGGCAGGAAAAGTGTGTGGGAGCAGACCTGGGCAACCTTCAAAATTCCAGAAGAATCAGAGATGCAACAAGGAATGAAATTCCTGAGCTATCCCACTGTGGAGAACTTCTCTAACAAACCACACCAAAAAAATCAAGAATAGTTCTTCCAGAGGTCTGATGGCCCACTTGGATGTGTTTTGGGACAGGAGTTCCCCCAATTCCTGAGGATTTTGGATACTCAGCAGGCAGGGATTACCAAGGAGCAAGGGACAGTTTGTGGTGACCCAGAAACACCCAGCAGATCTTGTGGCATTTTTAGAATTAAAAATCCTCAATTCTTTAAAAAAAATCTGTGCTTTACACTTAAAACTGGCTTGTCAAAATCTGAAAGATCTTTTCTTTTGAAAGGAAAAACAATTTTTCCTTTCAAAATAGTTGTCCAGCCTGGAATCCAAAGGATTCAAAGGTCAGAGATTTTGAGATTTGTCTTCACCTTAGAAAGCAGAGCAGACCGGGGCAATTTTCTTCAAAATTCCAGAATAATTAGAGATGCAACAAGGAACGAAATTCCTGAGTTATCCCACTGTGGAGAATTTCAGTAACAAACCACACCAAAAATTTGGAATATTTCTTCCAGAGGTCTGATGGCCCACTTGGATGTATTTTTGGGCAGGAGTTCCCCCTATTCCTGAGGATTTGGAATTCTCATCAGGCAGGGACTACAGCCAAGGACCAAGGGACAGTTTATGGTGATAAAGTTTTAAAAAATAAATAAAATTAATCTTTTAAAGGCAAGTTTTATGTCATTATGTTAATGATATCTGTGAACACTGTAGGACAAAAATTAAGAAATATGCCCTATTCCACCTCATCTTTGGATAAGGAACCCCAGAAACAGAGATTTCTCAAAGAATGTCAATAATTAATGAGGAAAATTTGCAATTACCCARACCAGACATGAATTTCTATCAAATTCAGTCTCTGCTTTGAATTCTTGCCCTTCCAAAAGTAATAAAATCTCAATTATTTTCTCCTTTTGGAAAGGAAAACAATTGGATTTTTCCTTTCAGGATTATCCCTCCAAAACCAGGGTTGGATATTGATATTTCTCCATAGGAAACAACAAAGATTTTGACTTTTTTTTTCCCTTGCAATCAACACCAGCTCTGGTCTAATCCTTATTTTTCACCATGGAAACCAGAGGRAAAAAAATCCAAAACAACAGAAAATTGTCGCTGTGTTGGATGGAAAATAACCCTGATTTTCCAGCTCTGCTGTGGAATAAATAAATATATTAAAATAAATAAATAAATAAATWGAGCTACAAATATATAGATTATGCAAAAATAAAATATACAAATAAAAATATTAAGCAAATATAAAAATATGCAATAAATTTATCAATATATCAAAATACAAATGTATRAAAGTAAATAGATAAATAATAAATATATAAATATATTGATATAAAGAAAGAAATTCAGGAACTGCCACACCCAGCTTGGGTTTTCCCACTTGGAAAACCAACCCAGCATTGGAAATGGAGCCATAATCCCAGAAGMTGCTCCCCAAACTTGGGAAACACCAACAACCTGGGCCGAAAAATATGGAAATAATTGAAAATAAATGGAGCTCAGGACACYCTAAAAATAGGATTTAATTCCTACAACGTCTTGGAGTTGTAGGAAACTCCCAGCACCAAGATGGAGATGCTCTGATTCCAAGCTGGAAGCATCCAAAACTGTTTCCCTTGGAGATCTGGGAATCACCTTGGCTGCCCTGGATGGGAAAGAGCCAAATCCTCATCACCACTTCCCAAAATTCCCCGTGCAGCCCATCCATAACATTGAGCCTGTGCTTTTTTCCATGAAAAAGCCAAGATTGAGGCTTCCAAGAGAAATTCCACAAGGAACAACCATGAAACACAACCCTGTATCTCAATTCCTGTGTTGAGAGCTGGAATATCCATAAGAACCAGGATTCAGCTGGAAAAGGAATTTTTGAAAGGAAAAAAGTCTCAAAATCAAAKTCCTTTTCCTCACAAAGATAAGGATGAAACTCAGGTGGGGAATAACCTTTGGCCAAGCTGGAATTTTGTTTTTCCAACAGTGAGGAATTGACTTTGGCCAAGCTGGAATAACAAGTTTCCAGTGGTTTGGGAATATTTATGAAGCTCTGRGGAAAGATGGGAGCAGTTCCTGGAGCATTTATTTGCACTGTCCTGTAATTAATTAAGCAGAGAATATCCACACTCTGGCAACTTGGAGGACTGAAAGTTGGTCTGGGACAGGACTCCTTTTTTTCTTGGAATATTTAGGAATCTTTGTTCCCAAAGGAGACAGAAAAGCAAAAAAGGGCTGTAAATGGGGCAGATTTTCATTCCAGAAGGTTGGAACCACCCTGGTGCTTTTTATTTTATTTATGTGGTACTCTTATTTTATGGGGTGCTTTTTTATTTTATTTATGCCAATAAAAGGAGGTTTATTCCATGCTTTTTGTTGGAAAACTCTATTCTCTTAAAGCCTTGGAATTCTGGATTTCCTGAGGARTTGATCCTCTGGGATGATTAAAGATTGATTCCTTGTGTGCTCAGATATGTTCATAAAAAATAAACAGCTCCTCACTCCRTTGTTCATGGCCTATTGATTCCCAGCAGAAATTCCTTCACTACACTGGACAAGAATCTCTTTAATTCATGACAACATTAATTGATAACAAAAAAAAAAAACAAAACAAAGTCAACTAATCCATTGGATACTCCATAAAAAACTGTGGCAGTGTTTGAAGTCATTTCTTTGCCATTTATAACCACACAGATTGATTTTCCTTAAAAAAAAAGGGATTTCTTTGGAAGTTTTATATCTAAAATTGGGCTGTTCAGTTCATGGACAAAYAGTCCATTTGCACATCACAGAGGGAAAATTCCTGGGGAGTGTTTGTGTTATTCCTGCTTTTCTTTCATAATTCTGACTGGAATATAATCAGAGTTAACCAGGCGAGAATATAAAATTGAGGTGTGGCTCCTGTGTCATTCCAAGGATAGATTTGGAATGACTCGGTGACAAATATCTGGGATTCAGGCAAGCTGTAAAGGATGGTCTGTTCTTGCTGGCAGAGAATCAGGGAATCATGAAATATCCTGAGTGGGAAGGGATCCCAAGGATCATCCAGTGCAGCCCCGTTCCCTGCCCAGACCCCCAGCAATCCCACCCTGGCCATCCCTGAGGGTGTTGTCCAAACCCTCCTGGAGCTCTGGCAGCCTCAGGGCCGTGCCCATTCCCTGGGGAGCTGTTCCAGTGCTGATCCCACCCTCTGGGGGAAGAACCTTTCCTAAAACCCACCCTAAACACTCCCAGGCCATTCCCTGGATCTCCTGCCTGTCCCAGGGAACTGAAATTAGGGCTGCTCTCAGGATGAGGTTCAAGACCACAGCGAGGTCTCTCCTCAGTCTCCTCCTCTCCAGTGGCACCATTCCAGTGCCCTCAGCTGCTCCTCACACAWTTCCCCTCATTTCTCTCTTTAATTAATATTTTCACAAAAAGCAGAACCCCAAACCCTGATGTGTGTTTCYGTGTGGAGCTGGCCCTGCCTCCCTGCTCTCCTGCAGAGGTGGTTCCCAGCTCCTGTGGATCCAACTGGGACCAACAGCTCCAACCCAGCCCAGACTGGGCAGGTGAGCCTTGGCTTGAGCCAGGGACAAACTGATCCAAAGTGTCCTGAGTGGGAGTCGGGCTCTGCTCCCAGGGAACAGCAACAGGACAGGAGGAAATTCAGATGTGCCAAGGGATGTTTAGGATGGATTTCAGGGAAAGGTTCCTCCTCCAAAGRGTRGAATSAGCACTGGAACAKCCCCCCAGGGAATGGGYACGGCCCCAAGGCTGCCAGAGCCCCAGGAGCTGCCAGGGATGCCCAGGGTGGGATTGTTGGAGGGTCTTGGGAGGGAAGGAGTTGGGCTGGATGATCCTTGGGATGCCTTCAACTCAGGATATTCCATGRTGATATTCCAGTTGCATGATAAACCTCTTTCCCTGCCTTTTCTGCTCTAAAGCCCATTCCACAGGGGGCACAGTCTTTCCCTATTAAGCCATTTCTAATCCAAGAGAAGAATCCTGGGCATGTAATTGACTTTCTTCTTGCAGGATTACATCAACAATCCTCCTGGATTTGCTCATCCCACTCATTTTTATTATTCCATTACTTTGCAACATTTATCATGTATGTAATTGGCCTTGTGAGATACATGCATTAAAAAAAAAATCTCTTTTCCCTTCTTTTTTTAGAAACTAAAATTCCCAAGTCTTTAAGAACAAGGAATGTGAAGCCCAAGGATGCAGAATATGTTAAATACAGATTTTATGGGCTACAAATTGACAGCTGAGAAATTCAGGTGTCAGAAACAGCTGGTCCTGAGCCAGATTTATTGTCTGAGATCTGAAGTGGAAAGGATGGGAACACTTCAGGGAAAGTTGAAAGGTTGAAGAAGCCAAGGAGCCAACAATGAAATCCTCTGGAAATGTGGAAAACAGCTCTGGGATTGAAGGCAGGCTGGGAAATGGTCACYGARAGAGGSATMCYTTYATCAGAGTGACATCAAACTCCAGSACCAAGATCTGCTAAAATCTGGAGAACTGGGAGAGAAACCACTCTGCCTCCTGGATTTCCATCCCAAGGAATGGCAATAAATGATCTTGGAAGTTTTGCATTAGGATATTTCAGTCCATTTGGTAAATAAATGGGAATTTGGGGGATTGCAGAGCAGGGAGGGGGGTGGTGTTTTGTTGCTTTGAACAACTTCAAACCCAGGGGCAGAGAGAGGAACTTTGGAGAAASGCCTGGAGTGCCAGGACAAGGGGAATGKCTTCTTACTGTGAGAAAGTAGGGATGGATGGGATATTGGGAAGGAATTCCTGGCTGGGAGAGTGGAGAGGGGCTGGGMTGGAATTGCCAGAGCARCTGTGGYTGCCCCTGGATCCCTGGCAGTGYCCMAGGCCAGGTTGGACATTGGGGCTTGGAGCAGCCTGGGACAGTGGGAGGYGTCCCTKCCAYGGCAGRGGCAGGATGGGATTTGGGCTTCCAAGCCACAACATTTTGGGATTCTGGGATTCTTCAATCAGAAAGGCAATAGATGTACCCTCAYTCCCTTTATCCATTGCCATTTATCCAGGGCTGTGGGATCTGTGCCGTGGCACTGACAGAAAATTCCCATCTCCGTTTTCAGCCAGTGACTGCTCAGCCTTCCCAGGAACCCTTTCCCAGGATATTTGAATCCCCCTGTCCCTGCTTAGTGCTGAGTGACAGCAGAAGTCAAAAATCCATTCAAATCCAAAGAGTGACCGGGAGAAAGCACCAAAGCCATGCCTTGCTCAGGGCTGTTTGAGGAGATCCTCAATCCCAACCCACGGACACCGCAGGCTCCCGGGGCTGGGAATAAAAGAAAGGTGGGAGCTTGAATCTTTTATGTAACAAGCTGGAACAAGCTGCTCTCTGGTTTACAGGGACCAGCTGAATTTTTATGACTCTTTTACAGYGGAACCGCTCCTTTTCTAGGTCACMGTGGCTGCGGGGACGCRGCTGTCACCCGCTGTCACCTGCTGAGAGCAGCCACCGCGGAGATCAGAGCTGCACGCCCTTCCTGGCTGCTCTGGAAAAGTCTCCCTGGTTCTATTTGCTTTCATCCTGCTGACAGGAAATATCACAGAGCCAGAGGTGCCTGCCTGGTGCTGCTCGGATGCTGGGAGTCGCTAAACGTTGGAAGAAAAGGGAATGTGGCTTTGGGGACAGGCAAAGTGTGGGAAGGAGACATCTCCACATGGTGCCAGAGGTGGTTGGAGTAGCTGCAGGAATGGAGCTGCTCCGGGATCTCCAGG
>JACDOX010000321.1:509574-532686 GCA_014549065.1 Cardinalis cardinalis
GAACTACTGTCAATATAGAATATATATTATATAGATATAAATACTGTCAGTGTGCTTTTGCTTTGTGTGATTGGTCAGAAACTCCTAAAATGAGTTGTGACATTGAGTTCTGTGTCTGCTGCCTGGGATGTGAGCTGCTGGCATCTTCCCATGGTCATAGCCATGGAATGAGGCTGATGCTGGAAAATCAAACAGCTCWAGGCACGYTCCCAGCAGTCCCATCCTGTTTGTGATTTGTACAGAGACCCCAGCTGGTGATAAACTTCACCCCAGAGTTGGGGTCACCACATCCCAACCACGCCCACGCTCCCAAAAAGTGATGGACAAGGAGATTCCAGCCTSAAGTGCCAAATAAACCAGGGATAAACATGGAAAAACCAGGCAGGGAGAGGAGCAGAGAAACTGGAAACACCTGGGGGAGATCTCAGCATGATGGCTTGAAATAAAAAGTGTTTTTTACTTGGACAGGGGAGGCAAAGAGATGTTGTGAGGAGAGCAGAAAACACAGAAATGTGCACATAAAACAAATGTATGGACTTCAAACAGCACCAAAATCCCATTTTTACTGCTCTTCTGGACAGTGTTTGCAACAAATTTTATTTGCCTTGAAACAGAGATCAGTTCTCACCTCTGTATTTTATTTCTCCTGTGGACAAGGTCACTTTASACCCAAAGGGGGTTTGCTTTTGTTGATCAGAACAGAGAATTACCAATAAACCCCCCAAATTTCTTTTTTTCTCTGTCCTTGGGAGATTTGGGGCCTGTTTTATGTGGAGAAGTCATGGCTTTAGGTTAAATTATGCATTTACCTTTGGGCTGGGGGAGGCTTTCATCTCCTTTGGAATCTGGGACTTAGAACAAACCTCAGAAACTGGAATTCATTGAACTGCCCCTATTTTTAAGCAGCCAAGGTCAGAGCTTGAAAATTTGGGGTCAGGGATTGAAACCCTGGGGATGGCTCAGCCTGGGATCTGTGGAAAATGAGAGGGACTCAGCTCAGAGCCAGAGGGCAAATTGTCCTCAGGTTCCGAAATAAAAAAAAGCTTTGGGAAGGTTTAAAGAAAATAGGAAAAAAAAAAAAAAAGTGAAGGCCAGAAGAGAACAGCTCAGAGCAGCAGGACAGGGGCAAAAGGGGAATTTTTTGGAGCAAATTCTCAGCCCAGAGTTTCTCCCTGACCATTCCTGGTGTCTCCTGAAAAGGACAAGCAGGACAAGGAGCCCTCAGCTGAGGCAAAATGATCCAGTTGGGAATACAAACCCTGCTTCCTTCCCTTCTTCACTGCCAGCATGCAAAAGGGATCAAATTATTTTAAAGGAAGGAACATTGAAATTGAGGATTGATGAAGGCACCAAATGACACTGGAACACCAATGGRATAAAAATTTTCCTATGGAGCCAGGCTGGGAGAGCTGGGGATGCTCACCTGGAGAGGAGAAGGCTCCAGGCAGAGCTCAGAGCCCCTGGCAGGGCCCAAAGGGGCTCCAGAAGAGCTGGAGAGGAACTGGGGACAAGGCATGGAGGGACAGAAGCCAGGGAATGGCTCCCACTGCCAGAGGGCAGGGATGGATGGGAGATTGGGAATTGGGAATTCCTGGCTGGGCTGGAATTGCCAGAGCAGCTGGGGCTGCCCCTGGATCCCTGGCAGTGCCCAAGGCCAGGCTGGACACTGGGGCACCCTGGGACAGTGGGAGGTGTCCCTGCCATGGCAGGGGTGGCACTGGGGGGGATTCCAAGGTCCCTCCAACCAACTCCAACGTGCCCCAAAGTTCACTCCTGTGCATGGCCACAGGGAAAGAAGGAACTACAACTCCTCAAATAAAATCACCCCACGATATTCCCCATTTCAGATGTGTCCTAATGTCCAGCATTAAAGCAGAGCCTTGCTCTGAAATGAAACTGCCCTGAGTAGATCTGACATAAAAACCTCAGAGAAGCAGGGTTTTTGTCCACTTGGATTTTCCTGGTCCTGATGCTGGGAGTAGTTGAATCCCAATTAGAAGATTCCAAGGACTCAGGCTTTCCTCATCATCTTTGAGCCTGGATTTGCATTTAGGTTATACTCCAACTGAATAAAAAAACTCACAGACAAATAAATAAATGCGTGAATAAGGGGTATCACCTCTGTTTATGGGGCTGCTCTTAGGGCAGATGGATTTCTCTTCTGTGTCCAACAATTTCATGCTGAATGGAATAAACTCCAACATTTCCTTGTTTCCCTCCTCTCACAGGAGTCTCTAAAATTCTATGTTATTGCTTCAAAGTCTGCTTTTYCCCCCCAATGTTTTACACAGAATTGCCTTTTTGTTTCCAGTAAATCCAGATATTGCTCCTCTCCTTCTTCCAGCTGCTTCCTCTCTGGTTGGAGTTCATATTMCCCCTCAACCAATTTTATCAAGCCCTGTTTTTTCTCCAAAATTGAATTTCCAAGGTTATTGAAGGAATATATTTTTCTCTCTTTTCATTTCCTCCCCAAACTCCACCAGGGCTCACCYTGGATATATTTGGGAGCTATGCATAGTCAGTGGGGTTGCCATGAAAAATATCCTGGAACACCCTGAGTTCCCTGTTTTCCTTGCCTTCCCATCATTCTCAATCCTCTGGGACRGTGGGAGGTGTCCCTGCCCTGACAGGGCTGGAACTGGGKGGGTTTAAGGTCCCTTCCCACCAAACCCTTCTGGGATTCTGGGATTCTTTTCCACACCAGCCAAAGCCCAAGTCCATGGGACAGAAAYCAACTACAATCCATGATTTATTCCTGGAGCAGGGATCCTGGTGGCTCCAAGCCTCATCCAGCCTGGCCTTGAAGAGGATCCATGAAGTTTGGAAAGCCCTGAAGGTCACCACCAACCGTGCCCGCGGCAGGGATRGAACTGGAGGAGCTTTAAGGTCCCTTCTGACCCAAACAATCCTGGGATTTCATGATTTTCCAATTCCAACAGAGATGTGGAAGCCTTGGCCGTGCTGGATATCCTGCTGGGCTCGATCAYCTTTCCAACCTCAGCCATTCCATGGGTTCATGTTTGGTCTTCCAGGTTCCAAGTCAGGGATTTCAGCTTGCAAAGGACAACAAAACCCAGCAGGAACAGGATCCCCAGGGAATGGGCACATTCCCAAGGCTGCCAGAGCTCCAGGAGCTCTGAGGGTCAGGGTGGGATTGTTGGGGTGCCTGGGCAGCACCAGGAGCTGGACTGGATKATCTTTGGGATCCCTTCCAGCTCAGGATATTCCAAGATTCCAAGATTATTTCCATAGAGGTGATGTAGAGATGTTGCTGTTTCTCCTTCGTGACTCCCAATGTCTTGAGGGTACCAAGCCCAACAGCCAATGGATCATTCCAGAAATTACCAGGCTCCATGAGACTTYTTGGAATGATTTTACTTTGCCCAGACAAATCATAATTATCCTGATAAAACAAATTACAGCAGAGTGTGAATCTGCAGCCTCTCCACTGCAAGCCAGGACCTTCCTAAAAGGAAAAATCACCATCCTTTGGAAAAATCAGTCCCAAGTCCTGTCATCCAATTGAATGGGAATTCCCATCCAGGAATGGGATTTCTTTGTGTCTCTGTCCCTATCTGCAAGCCAGCCCTGCCACAGATTAGAAAATGAGGATAGGATCAGTCTGTTCCTTGATAGAGAATAAAATGTGCCAATGATCCATTGGAATGATGGAATAAATCCAAATAAACTGCCCCATCTGGAGGGAAACAGTCAATGAGAGCAGAGAGAAAAGTGGCTTTATGATAAAAATATCTATTAATGGGCACTGGAACTGCAATGGAGCCTGGAAAATGAGGAATTTGTATCAGTTGTGAGGGATATGGATCARTTGTGAGGGATATGTATCAATTTTAAATGGTTTGAATTTATTATCAAGGCTCAGAACTACCTGGAGGTAACAATTCCTCTAAAAAGAATTAGAATCTCCCTGCTTTGGTTTGCCAAACCAATAATAAATGGAARGTGTGAAAGTTCCCTTTATTCTGTGGAGAGCTCCTGAATGCAAGGAAAGTGTGAGAAATCCTGTTACAGGGAATTTCCTGTCAGGAATTTCCAGCAGGGAAGCTGCTCATGGAGCTCCACCCCGGGAGATGAGTCTGGTCTCCACAGAGAGGAGCTGTGGTGACACCAGCAATTCCATGGATGATGGATAATGACTGGARTGATCCCCAAGGGAATGACGGTCCATGGAAGCTCCTCCAGGCAGGTGGAGSAGCTGGACAACACCCAGGGGGAGAACCACGTCCTGCCAAACCAAGGACACAAAATCAGAACCTTCATCTGCTTTGTTCCCCCGTGCTGGGGCRCCTCCTGTCCTGGGGAAAATTGTGGGAAGACCTGGAGGAGCTGGAGAGTGTCCAGGGAAGGCAACAGAGATGGGAAGGGCTGGAGAATCCCTGAGGGAGCTGGGCAGGGGCTCAGCCTGGAGCAAAGGAGGCTCAGGGGCCCTTGTGGCTCTGCACAGCTCCTGCTAGGAGGGCACAGCCGGGGGGGTCGGGCTCTGCTCCAGGGAACAGGGACAGGAGCAGAGGGAACGGCCTCAGGCTGGGCCAGGGCAGCTCAGGGTGGGCACAGCAGGAATTTCCCCATGGAAAGGGGGCTCAGGCCTTGGCACTGCCCAGGGAGGGTTGGAGGGATTTCCGTGCCCTGTGGCACCTGGGGCCAGGGGTCAGTGGTGGCCTTGGAAGTGCTGGGAACAGTTGGATTTGATGATCCCAATGGGATTTTCAAACCTCAGTGATTCCACTCAAGACTCCTCTTGCCTTCAGTGATTTTGCTCCTGATGTGGTTCCTCAGAGCCTGGTGGAACCCAAAGGAAACCTCTCCAAAAAATCATCATTCTCACAGACCCTCCCAGCATTCCCTGCATCCAGCACCTCCTGGATGCTGAATACTGAACCCAACATCCTCTGGCCCATCTCTGYTGGAAAACCTGATTTTGTGGGACACAAAGAGCTCTAATTTCATTCCTGCTGGAAGGAATATTCCTGCTGACACCRGTCCCAGCTCCACAGGCAAAATGATTTGCAAACCTCCCTATTAACAGCTGCAGACAGGCCTGAATAATAACAGTGGAGTTGGGAATAAAATCCAAAGGATTTGGGAGGGAGCACGGGGAAAGCAGCAGCTTGTCTTTAAATCTGTGGATTGCCTTCCAAACTCTGTTTTATGAGGCAATTACAGGTACAAAGTTGAATATTGGAGAGGGAGACAGGAGGAGAGGGATTTATGGAGCTAAAAAATCAGCTGGGATGAATTCCAGCAGCATCCATGGACAGCCTTRTTTGTGTCCTGTGTCAGTCCAAATAATCTTAATTTTTAATGCCTGCACTTTGCAACCAGAGTTCTGTCGAAATCCATATTTTGTGTAATTATGGGAATTAATCTCCTAAGTATTACAGGACAACAAAGGAATTATATTTACTCAGCATCTTCTGCTGTTAAAAATTAACTACACGGACAAGTTAATTATTCCAATTTAGCTTTCCCTGGCTGGTGTTGAGTTGTCCTTGGTTTTTGTGACTCCTTTATATTCCAACCACAACATTCCCTCTCATCCTGCTGCTCACCTTCTTCCCATGATAACTATGGGGATGGATATCCCTGAATTCCACAAGGTTTAGGGAACAGTCTCATGGGTTCTCCTCAGCCCTTTTGGGCTGGAATTCCCATTTTCCCTTCAAATCCAACCTCTTAACCTGTTATTAACTGGAATAGAAGAAGAAGCTGTGGCTGCTCCATCCCTGGAAGTGTTAAAGGTTGGATGGGGTTTGGAGGAACCAAAGCTCTGATCCTTCTCATTTTAAATATGGATATGGAATATTTACGTCTCTTCCCACTCATTTTTTCTTCTTCCAAAATCATTTTTGTTTGGAAGACTCTTTGCTCCTGCCCCCGGACAGTGCAGGATTATCCTCTCCAAGACCAATTCCCAAAAAAACCCCAATATAAATAATTCCATTTTGCCTCCCTCAGTAACATCTCTGTTTATTCAGGTTCTGGAGTGCTCTGGTTTTTTTGCAATTTCTGACAGGAAAGCCTGTCTGTGATAATAATTTTAATAAAAAAATATGAAAAAATTCAAATTATCTGGTTCTCATCTAAATTTTCCACAGCACCAGGGTTTGCATATTCATCACCTCCCTGGGTCACCAAACTCACGCTGCCCTTGACCTTGCAAAATGTCAAAAAGCTCCTGGGATTTCTCTTTCCTGGTCCAGCCATCTGTGATTTCACTATTTTTTCCCTGCCTTGCTCCATGTGGATAAATTACACCCAAAGCCATCCTTGCCCCTGGGTTATTCTGAAATCAGCCTCGATCAGATGAGGATCTTAGAGAATAGATTTTGCTGTTTYACAGTTTTGTGGGAAGTTTCTGGACTGGGAATTAAGGAGCAGGGAATGATCCATCGGTTAAAAACCACAACATGGGAATTATCCATCTGGAGTGCCTCAATCTCTCTGTATTTATATATAAAATAAATGTAGCAATAAATATCTCCACAGGAAGGTCCAAGCTTTAAGCTCAGCTTAGCAGCATCAACCCCTTCCATRTCCTGAAAAAATCCTTTTGGGCAGGAATGTGGAATTCCTCAGATACAAGCACCAGGGTGGAAAAAACCACTTTGGAAAGCAAAACAAAATTATAAAAGCAGTGGGAGCACCATTATTTTGATATTTTCAAGTTAGTTAAGGTCATTACATCATTGGAAGAGAAGAGGAAAAATGGCTCAGAATTAAAAAAAAAATGACCCTGTTCTAAACTTGTTTTTAGGTTGTYCTTTCTCCCACCACAAACAGCCCAAATTAAACCCAACTTTTATCTCCAGAGAAGGAATTCATTCAGAAAGTGATAAATGCACCAGCCTGGGAATGGATTGGGTTATGTAATATTTGTCCTGAATATTAATCAGCTTTTCCCACTCAAATCTTCAATCATAAGAGGAAAAAAAAATAAATATGTAAATAATATTAATATTAAATGCAAATTYTGTTTTCCTTCATCATTCCAGCCTGCCTAAGCATAGATTTATAAGAGATTTGTTTTAAAATCCAGATATTTGCCCCACTTGATTTCTCAGATTCCTTGGTTATCCCTTTTTAATGAGTTTTCATAATTAAAATTTTATAATCTGGAGGATTTCACACTTTGGGACTTTTACCACACTCCTGATCTGCATTCACAAGACAATTCCATGAAGTTGGTAAATTCCCACAGGGATTGGCCACCCTACCTGTTCAAACGTCTCCTCCTAATGACTTTCCTAAAATTCCAAGAGTTTTTAGCTCATTAATCCCAGTCCCATTTGGGATGGGGAACGCTTCCTTCTCTCACAACGATTTTTATTTCATTATTAATACAATATTTGCATAYAAATATTTCATCAGGCAGATATTTCCAGAGCAGACCCAGCACATTCCTGAGCTGCCAAATTGCCTTTCCAAGGCAGAAAAATTCCTTTTCCCATTCCCGGCTGCAAAGAAATCGAAAATCAAGGAAAGAGGACTCAGGGCTGGATTCTCCCGCTGATGGAGAATGGGAATAACGCATTTCTGCTGCTCCCCTCAGCACCCGAGATCATCACCCACCCTCATCTTTCTCCTTAATGAGCTCCGTTCCATTCCAAATCGAATCCCTGCAGGATGAGTCCCTTTTCCAGAATTATTTGGGATTTATTACCAAGGAAGAAAGAGACAAATAAAGCTGAGCTTCAGCAGAACAGGAAATTCTGGAGCATCCCAATGTGGTCACCAAAGCTCTGCCAGCCAGGCTTCCATGAAGTATCTTGGATGTTTTAAGAGGCTTTCCAAGGGTTTGGAGATGGATGAGTTTGGGAAGGGATTTGGGCTCCAAATAGGATTTTATGGAGTGCAGAGAGAAAAGGGAGCTGGGGAAAACAATCCCATCCTCACTGCTCGGATCACTTGGGAAGGGACACGATGGAAACATTGCCTWAGGTGGCACCTGGTGACACTTTTATGTCCCCACCCTCTCCTGCAGCTGGAAAAGTGGGGCTGGCAAATTGTCCCTGTGTTGGGCCCTCTCTGCCACCAGCAGGGTTTGATTTATTCCTTAAAGATTCATTTATCCACAATTGCAGCTGGAAGATCATAAAATAAAATCCCAGAGTGGGTTGGGCTGGAAAGGGACCTTAAATCCCACCCAGTGCCACCCCTGCCATGGCAGGGACACCTCCCACTGTCCCAGGGTGTCCCAATGTCCAGCCTGGCCTTGGGCACTGCCAGGGATCCAGAGGCAGCCCCAGCTGCTCTGGCAATTCCAGCTCAGCCAGGAATTCCCAATTCCCAATCTCCCATCCAATTCATGATGGGAAACCTCATCTTAGAGCAACCYGGGACAGTGGGAGGGGTCCCTGCCCATGGAGGGGGTTGGAATGGGATGGGTTTGAAATTCCCTTCCAACCCAAACCATTCTGTGACTCCAGAATTTTCATTTTCCTAGGGAAGTTTTAGGATTTAAGGTAAACACACACACACACACACACAGACACACAAAAAATCTCAAGGACAAACTGTGACCAAGACCAAAAATCCATAATTTTCCTGGAGAAYTCCCAGGCTGGGATCCTGACATCACTGAGATGGGATAAAGGGATGGCAGCAGAAAAGGGAGGTGAGGAAAACAAAAAACTCATTGGATGAGGGAGTCAAATAAAAAAAAAAATCCTTTATATTTGAATTTACTTTTCCTTTTTCTTTAGCCTGACCCAACAGATGTGACCTGGAGCAGTAATTCCACAGAAGGATTTGCCCTGTGGAACAGATTCCCGAGGAATGAGCACACTCCCAAGGCTGCAGAGGTTGGGATTGTTGGGGTGTCTGTGCAGGGCCAGGGGTTGGATTTGTGATCCTTTCGGGTCCCTTCCCAGTCAGGACATTCCGTAATTCCTTGAAAATAGATTAATTAACCACTTTTAGTGAGACAAGGTCCTGCTGTCACAAGGAGAACCTTCCCAAGAATGGGAATATTCTCACTYAGCACATCCACAGTGAAATCCATGAGTTATTCTCTAAATAAAAGTGTTCCATTAAAAATCTTTCCCCGTTCATCACTGCTGGACGCATCTAGGATAAATATTCCCAAATTCTGAAAAGAACTGKTTTTTATGACAATTGGTTAAATGCCACCGTCGGTACAGAGACGCTGCTCAAGTCGTTGGGAACAAAAACTTTCCTCCCACAGGAAAAAAAATCAAAGCTTTCCATAATTTTTCTCCATTCATCTCCAATTTGTCACTTGCCAGGATGTGAACAAAGGGAGCAGAATTCTAAACACGGAGAGATGAAAGGGAAAACGCCTGGAAATACCTGTTGAACTCCTACTTCTTGGAACCATTTTCAGGTTGTGCCTCTTCTCTCAGGATTAGGAAAATTCTGCATCTCAAGCAGAATAAAAATGCATCAAAAGAAGAGGYTTGGCCGGAGGAAAAGGTGGGAAAATAACAGCGACCCCAGCAATTCATCCCCAGAATCTGAGAGTCAGCAGAGTCATCCCATGGGATCCACCAGGAACTGCCCCAGGTCCTGAGGAAGTGGGAAGCTGTTGGAATTCCTCAGCCACAAAATATTTTTTACTTTTCTCAGCAAATTTGTGCTAGAAAAAGGGAAAATAATCTACTTCCCCCCTCCTTATTTAGAAGGATCAACACTCCACTGTTTCTGTGGGGGTTCTCATTCCCAGATTCAGAGAATCCCAGGATCCCWGAGGCTGGAAAAGAGCTCCAAGATCAGAGTCCCAGCTGTGCCCAATGCCCACCCTGTCCCCAGCCCAGAGCTCTGAGTGCCACCTCCAGGGGACACCTGCAGGGATGGGCACTGCAACCCTCCCTGGGCAGTGCCTGAGCCCCCTTTCCATGGGGAAATTCCTGCTGTGCCCACCCTGAGCTGCCCTGGCCCAGCCTGAGGCCGTTCCCTCTGCTCCTGTCCCTGTGCCCTGGAGCAGAGCCCGACCCCCCGGCTGTGCCCTCCTGGCAGGAGCTGTGCAGAGCCACAAGGGCCCCTGAGCCTCCTTTTTTTCCAGGAAAAAATGATTGAGCCAAAGACAGGAGGCACAGATCCCTCACTCCCAAGTTCCAGTGGGATGAACCAGCTCCTAACCTCGACCCCACAACTGAGAGAAACCCACAGCGGGGAAGATTCCATCCTCCCTTCAGCCTCAACTTTGGGATTTAAAGCTGGAGCAGCAGGAAGAAGCTGGGGTGGAAGTCCTGCRGATCCCAGCCATGTAATCAATGCATCCATAACCTGTTACACAGCAGAGCCAGGAAAAACAAATCAGTTGCTTATCAGCACTGAGGATGTGTGAGGAGCAGCTCTTCCCTGGAGGCCCCAAAAGAGGTCACTTGTGCTGAGCACAGAGCRCTGCTAAAAAGCCAAGTGACAGAAGATTGGGGCGTCTGAAAGTGGAATAAATGAGGGCTGCACTTCATAAAACACCCAAATTAAGTCCTGACAGAGCAGCAGAGGCAGGGAAGTCACTCAGCCCAAAGAAAGGCTCATTATCCCCCCGTTATTCCCCAGAAGCCACCTCAAACCAGGCTTTCCRTGCTCTGACAACAAACACCGCACGTTTCCAAAATAAAAAATAACTGATTCCCCCCCTTTTCCCTCCCCATTCCCGAGGCTGGCTGAGCAGAGCAGAGCAGGCTGGATCTGGATGCGGATCAGCTCCCAGGGAACAGCTCTTGCCCTCCTTTTCCCCTCCTTGTTTTACACAGCAGCAACAAATGAGCTCAGGATCAGCTCAGCATTTAGAGAAATATGTGCTCCCATCTCATCTGCTTGTTCGTGTGTCAAGGAATTCAAAGCTGTGGGGAAAATAATGATTGCCTCACACTTGGTTGGGGTTTTTTTGTTTTGGTTTGGTTTTTTTCCTGTTTTTTTTTTTTTAACCAGAAATGAGACTTCTATGTCATTTTTACTTCCACATTTACATGGAATTCATGGATTCAGGGAACTACAGAGACAAACAACCCCACATCAAATATGTAACAGCCATAAGACTCTTGCCGCTGTTTGTTTAGGTGAGGAATAAATCAGCTTTTTCTCAGCACAACAAAGAGAAAACTGAGGGAAACCGAGGCTTTACTCACACTGCACGATGAGCTGCACCAAGGCCTCTCTGGGTTTGACGTTGAACCCGTTGTACTGGCTGGTCTGGCACCGGTAGGTCCCGCTCATTTCCCGGGAAACGTTGACGATCCGCAGGATCCCGTCGTAGCTCTCGGTCTGCAGGGCCCCGTCGGGCATGGCCACCTCCTTGTCAGCCCGCGACCACAGGATGATAGGTTTGGGCTTCCCCGTCACCTGGCACTGCAGCTCGATGGTGTCCCCTTCCCGTGTCACCAGCGGGGACTTCTCCTGAGGCACCGTCAGGTTGGGGGGCACTGGGAAGGGGAGAGGAGAGGGGTCAGCAATCAGGCACCAGGCATGGATTTCCTGCYGGGATCATCCATGGGAAAGGGGATTTATCCACAGCAATGCTGGGTTGTGCTCTTTGGAAGCTCCCACATTTATTGCTCAGTGGCCTGGAGAGCCTCAGAGGAGATTTGCCAGCCCTGCTGTGACACTCGTGCCCTCCCAGTGCTCCCAGTGCCCTCCCACCACCGCTCACTGCCCCACTGCCAGTTCTGCTTTCCTCTAAAGGATCMTTTGGCACTAAATCCCATTCCTTTATAACAGGCTGGCTGCTGATTTTTTATCTARCCCATGGATAAATGGCTGTGGATGAGGAAGTGTCACAGACATCTTTTCATGAAAATCCTTTCCTTAGGATTTTTTCCTCCTGAGAAGCTGAGAGGCCTCAGGAACAAAATGTAAACAATGGTTATCTGCTGCTGTGGGATGCAACAGGTGCATCTGGGATTGGTCTCATGGGGTTGTTTCTAATTAATGGCCAATCACAGTCAGCTGGCTCAGACAGAGAGTCTGGGACAGCTGCCTTTGTTATCATTCTTTCTAATTCTATTCTATTCTTAGCCAGCCTTCTGAGATGAAACCTTTTCTTCTAGTCTTTTAGTATAGTTTTAATGTAGTATGTATCCTAAAATAATAAATCAGCCTTCTGAAACATGGAGTCAGATCCTCGTCTCTTCCCTCATCATAAGGCCCCTGTGAACATGGTCACAAGGAAGGATTGTGGCAACTGAGAAATCACCTCAGAACTGGAGGCCTGACCCCAAAATGCTGCTGGGGTCTGTCACRGGGGGTTCATCCAAGGGGTGTTTATTCCATGGGGACTGGCATTAACAATTCCAAAGGGACACTGGAATTATTCCCAGCAGCCCCATGGAGCAGGGGCACCTCACAGTGAGCTGGTGATGGCCAAGGACACCAAGGATGTGGATGTGGGGGAGCAAATCCAGAGGAACCCACAGAGCTGCTCCAAGGGCTGGAGCCCCTCTGGAGCCAGGCTGGGAGAGCTGGGAATGTTCCCCTGGAGAGGAGAAGGCTCCAGGGAGAGCTGGGAATGTTCCCCTGGAGAGGAGAAGGCTCCAGGGAGAGCTCAGGGCCCCTGGCAGGGCCTGAAGGGGCTCCAGGAGAGCTGGAGAGGGACTGGGGACAAGGGATGGAGGGACAGGAGCCAGGGAATGGCTCCCAGTGCCAGAGGGCAGGGATGGATGGGAGATTGGGAATTGGGAATTCCTGGCTGGGCTGGAATTGCCAGAGCAGCTGGGGCTGCCCCTGGATCCCTGGCAGTGCCCAAGGCCAGGCTGGACATTGGGACACCCTGGGACAGTAGGAGATGTTCAGCCTTGGTTGGAAAACCTTTGGAATGCTGTGGTGTGGGTGGAGAGRTGGAAAATCCTGCTTTAAACACTGCCCACCCTCCTTTTCCTTTGGTGCCTCCTGAAAACTCCTCTTTCCTGATGGAGCTCCTGTCCTGAAGCAAGGACAGACATTCCCTGTGGGAACACAGCCCCTCCAGSAGCTTTCCCTCTCCTCCCTGTCCTTCCCTCATCTCCTTTCCTGGAATGCCAGGCCTGACAAAACCCAGCCTGAACCTCCCTCCTGTCGGCACGAAAAATATTCCAAAGCAATTTTCAACCCCCAAGGGACAGAAACAACAAACTCGTCCCAGTGAGAAGCAATTCCAGCTTTCCCCTGGGATCTGCTCCCTGTCTCCAGCCCTGACAAGCCTGGTAGGAATCAGAGTTGAAATCTGGGCCTTTCACAGGAAGCAAAGTGCTGCTTTCAGCTGTTTTGAAGGCTTTAATAGCTCCTGTCAGGTGGGACAGGCAGACATGGGAAGAGCTTTTTCCACATGGAAGGGAAGGAAAAATTATTCTATGTTATAAAAAAAAAAAATCAGGAAAAATTAAAAAGAAATAAACAACAACTGCTTAATAAAACATTTCCAATATGAATAAAACATTATTATTTCTCAGTTATGTGGTTTTGTGTCACAGCAGGTTCTGAGCACAGGAAAATTCCCAGGGGAGCTGGAACACTGTGAAATCATGGACCAAAGTGGGAGAAAACTGTTGTTCCAAGAAGAAAAATTCAGTTTATAGAGAAAGGTGCCTGCCTGCAGCCAGGATTTTCCAGCTCACCTGGCTTGTGGCTTCTCAKCTGAGGGCAAATGTGACACAGCCCTTTGTGGATCAGGAAAAATCCTGGATTTGTCCTTTCCCAGGCTGTGCAGTGGATCTGCTCCTGGCTGGGACTGGTGGGATCCAGGCCTTTCCCAGCTGGATGGATGCTGGAGGCTCCTCAGGCTTCCCTGGGAATCACAGCCTGCCCTGGCTCAGGGATTCACTGCCCTCCAGAGCTCAGGGGTCACTGGGATGAGATCCCCAGTGTCCTGAGGTCCCTGTGATGCCAATATCCCGAGGGAAAAGCCCTGGGCCAGCCCACTCAGCTCTGCTGCAGCCCCAGCTGGGGCCAGGATGGGAATTCTCCCTCTGGGAATTGTCCCTGTGGAGCTATCCCTGGAYAGGTGGTGCTGGCAGCCTCTTCCAGATCCCAACATTTCCAGGCTGTGTGAGAGCAAAGGGTGAGCAAAAAGTTATCCAATCCCAGCCTGGGAATGCAATCCCARCATGGGAATGGAATTCCAGTCTGAGCTATCCAATCCCAGTTTGGGAATCCAATCCCAGTTTGAGTTATCCAATTCCAKCCTGAGAATTCAATCCCAGCCTGAGAATCCAATCCCAGTTTGAGTTATCCAATTCCAGCCTGGKAATGCAATCCCAGGCTGGGAATCAGCCTATCCCAGTCTGAGCTGTTCAATCCCAGTCTGAGCTATCCAATCCCAGTCTGGGAATCCAATCCCAGTCTGAGCTATCCAATCCCAGCCTGGGAATCCAATCCCAGTTTGAGCTATCCAATTCCAGCCTGGGAATGCAATCCCAGTCTGGGAATCAGCCAATCCCAGCCTGAGCTATCCAATTCCAACCTGGGAATGCAATCCCAGTCTGGGAATCCAATCCCAGTCTGAGTAATCCAATCCCAGACTGGGAATCCAATCCCATTCTGAGTTATCCAATCCCAGCTGGAGTTATCCGATTCCAGTCTGAGCTATTCAATCCCAGCCTGGGAATCCAATCCCAGTCTGAGTTATCCAATCCCAGCCTGGGAATGCAATTCCAGTCTGAGTTATCCAATCCCAGTCTGAGTTATCCAATTCCAGCCTGGGAATCCAATCCCAGTCTGAGCTATCCAATCCCAGTCTGAGCTATCCAGTCCCAGCCTGAGAATCCAATCCCAGTCTGAGCTATCCAATCCCAATCTGAGCTATCCAATCCCAGCCTGGGAATGCAATCCCAGTCTGAGCTATCCAATCCCAGCCTGGGAATCAGCCATTGCAGCTGGGACAAGGCAGGGAACTTGGTAAAAAAAAAAGATGCATGTCCATGTTTAGAGGGGGGAAAAAAAGCAGATCCACAACAAAAATCCCCTGTGCAAGTGCAGCCATTCCCCCTCTTTTCCCACCAGTTTTTCCTGAAAAAGCAGAGATAACAGCACAGCAAAAAAAGCTGCACCTCGCTGAGATAAGGAGCAGCACCACGAGGGTGGTGACAGCTGATAAGGAAGGCTCTGTCAGCGTCCCAGATGGAAAGATCCCCTCCAATCCCTGACTCCTCGTCTCCCGTGGCATTTTGCAGTGCCTGTCACTGCGAGGCAGCTGAGAGCTCGTTATGGTTCCCAGGATTTATTCCTGCTGTTCCTGGAAGCAGCACAGGGGACAGGAGAGACAAGGCCATCCATTAAGATGAAGAATTCCAGGGGCAATGCCATCAATCCAAAGCCTGGCTGCATCTCTGGGGCACTTTTGAGTAACAACAAGGTCCTACCAAGAATTTCTCTGTACCTCACCTCATTCATGGCTCCAGCTCCCCAAAATTTAGACCCTCTAATTAGGGGGATTCTCCACCCTCTAATTATAGGGAGAAAAAGGCCCAAATCTTTGTTCAGGGATGAAGAATTCCAGGGGCAATGCCATCAATCCAAAGCCTGGCTGCATCTCTGGGGCACTTTTGAGTAACAACAAGGTCCTACCAAGAATTTCTCTGTCCCCCACCTCATTTATGGCCCCAGCTCCCCCAAATTTAGACTCTCTAATTAGGTGGAATCTCTATAAATGGGAGGAGAAAAAGCCCCAGATCTTTGCTCAGGGATGAAGAATTCCAGGGGCAATGCCATCAATCCAAAGCCTGGCTGCAGCTCTGGGTCACTTTTGAGAAACAGTGACCAAAACAATGAGGTCCCACCAAGAATTTCTCTGTCCCCACCYCATTTATGGCTCCAGCTCCCCCTAAATTTGGACCCTCTAATTTCTCTAATTAGGAAGATTCTCCACTCTCTAATTAGGGGGAGAAAGAAGCCCAGACCTTTGCACAGGAGGGTTTTTGGCAGGGTTTCCCCCTTACAGCTCAGCTATTTGTTGTCACAACCTCACAGGTATTTAATTATCTCTGAGCTGTCTGTTCCACTGGCAAATGCAGCTGGAATTAGCAACAGGCTGAAAAAATAAATCCCTGTTTTTGGGGAAAGG
The DNA here is from genome assembly GCA_014549065.1 of Cardinalis cardinalis. Classification (NCBI taxonomy): domain Eukaryota; kingdom Metazoa; phylum Chordata; class Aves; order Passeriformes; family Cardinalidae; genus Cardinalis; species Cardinalis cardinalis. Next base: position 525,593 of record JACDOX010000321.1, read on the forward strand.
TGACAGAGCAGGCACTGGCAGCCTGGGCACGTGGGATTTGTCTCCATGAGCAATCCACCTCAAAAGGATTGAGGAGAAAATAAAAATTGGATTTTATTTTTCCCACCCAGAGATTTTGGGAGACCCCAGAGCAGGGAGTGGTGAGTCTGGGTGAGCAAGGTTAGGAACAGGGAATCCTGGAATTGTTCAGGTTGGAAAAGCCTCTGAGATCATTGAGTCCAACTGTTCCACGGCCACCGCTGCCCCAAGTGCCACATCCAGAGGGATTTTAAATCCCTCCATGGATGGGGACTCCACCCCTGTCCTGAGCTGAAGAACCCTTTCCAGGCAGGAATTCTCCCTGATATCCAACTAAACCCTTTCCAGGCAGGAATTCTCCCTAATATCCAACTAAACCCTTTCCAGGCAGGAATTATCCCTGATATCCAACTAAACCCTTTCCAGGCAGGAATTCTCCCTGATATCCAAGTAAATCTTTTCCAGGCAGGAATTCTCCCGGATACCCAACTAAACCCTTTCCAGGCAGGAATTCTCCCTGATATCCAACTAAACCCTTTCCAAGCAGGAATTCTCCCTGATATCCAACTAAACCCTTTCCAGGCAGGAATTCTCCCTGATATCCAAGTAAACCCCTCCTAGCACAACTCGAGGCCGTTTTCTCTCTTTCCACCCCTTGTGCAAAGATGAGCAGGCAAAGGTGGCTCCAGGGGCTCAAATCCATGAGGAAAGGAGCAGGGATGAAGCAAGGGTGTGCCAGCCAAGGTGCTGCCCGTGGAAGGGCAGGGAGGGGTGCCAGGCAGGTGTCACCAGGCTGCCACCAGCTGTGCCAGCCGCTGTCTCCCAGCAGGTGCTGCTGTGGCACAAGGAGAGCCCTGGAGGGCTCAGCMTCTTCCCGAGGGCTCCTGCAGCTCCAGAGGCTGCTCCAAGGAAAGGGCAGCTCTGCCCCTGCTTTGAAAAATGGAAAGGTACCCAAATCCTAGATGGAAACCAGAAATGTTCCCTCAATCCTCCAGTCCACTGCCCCAGCTGGAAAAGGACAAATCCATGATTTTCCTGATCCTAAGCAGAAACAACAAATGTTCCCTTATTGCTGCACCAAGGGGCTCTAAAATAAATTCACACTCTCAGCAGTTTCCTGAAGTGGAGGGTGATGCCGGGAGAACAAAAAGCTTTGGTGACACTTGGAAAAGTGACACCTGGAGAACAAAAGGCTTTGGTGGCAGAGGACAAAAAGYTTTGGTGACACCTGGAGAACAAAAGACTTTGGTGACACTGGGAGGACAAAAAGCTTTGGTGACACTTGGAGATCAAAACTTGGAGAACAAAAAGCTTTGGTGACACTCAGAGGACAAAAAGCTTTGTTGATACCTGGAGAACAAACAGCCTTGGTGACACCTGGAGAACAAACAGCCTTGGTGACGTTTGGGTAGCACCGATTTAAAGCCACATTGTCACCCTGTGAGTGGGCAGTGGCCCGTGGTGAGCAGGTTCTGCTGATCTGTGTCCAGTTTTGGTTTTAAATAAAATATCTGAGACAACTCAGCCTCCCTGGCTGCTGATCCAGCACGAGGTGAGGTGGCAGGAGGTCACTGCTCTCCTGTCCTCTGATGTTTTGTTCTGCTCCCCAGACAGACATTCCKGCTGCTGGAGAGAGTAAAACCAGACAGGAACTCTTCCAGCTGCTCTCCTGGGGCAGTTSCCCTGTAATTCCAGGGGATCCATGATCCAGCACTGTCTAGAGGAGAACGGGGACAGGACAGGACAGATATTTCTGAGAAAAAAAACCCCAAAATTCCTGAGCCTAATATGTTTATTCCTTGTGTATTCTGGGTGTTGTTAGTTCTACTMGAGCTCTCTGAAGTCCTGATGGATCAAATTCCAGCTTAATTAACGGATCAGACAGATTAATTAAATGCCAGAGAGCCGCTGGCAGAGGCAAGAAGCTGCAGACAGAGAAATCCTTCAGAGGCGCTCTGATCCCATTAAAACCTCCCTGCCCATGGAGCCTGGACGGGGTCTAAAAAGAATTCCATTATTTCCATGATTCCAGGACAATCAGAGGGGGACAAGGAGCCCCCACAAGTGGTGGCCTCACAACTGCTGAGCTCTTCCCTGGGGATTTTGGGGGTTGCTGTCACTTCTGTGTCCTTGGGAGCCTTCAGGAAAACATTTCCTTGGAGTGATCCCTGTCAGCAACAGGGAAAAATCCTGGGATAATGTGGCCAGGCTGCTCCTTATGGATTCATCCTGATAAYTAGGATCAAGCACAGCAAAGGAGTGTTTGAGCAGCACATCATGAAATCATCCAAAACTGGAGATCACCCAGAGAGAATCTCCCCAAGAAGCTGTTGGAATTCACATTATCCAAGGAATTCAAGCCCAGCCTGGCCCAGGAACATTGAGGAATCCATGCTGTGCCGGCTGGAAGGGAGAACAAAGTTATTTGTGTGTCCTACTTGTGCAATATTTATGAATTTGAAGGGCTGAGTGGCCAGGATTAATCATCCTGTGCCTGAGAGCTGCAGTTTGGGCCCAGCTCATGATTCATGCCCTGACGTGATGCTGGAGTTAAGACAGGGCTGAGCCGGGGCACAAAATAGATTTGAGCAAGATCGTTCCACCCAGGAAGGGCAGCAAGRGATAATTATTCCTGAGGGATAATTATGCTGCTTCTGTCTGTAAACAGAGGCTGGAACTGCTCAGCTGCTCTGGTTTTTGGGAGAAATGTTGGGGAACGCTGAGGAGCTGCTGCTGGGAGGGGCCCAGAGGTGAGAGAGGAGCCCAGGGGGAGATTTGCTGATCCAGGAAAATGATTGGAAAAGCAGCTGAAGCCAAGAAAACTTAGGAGAATTCCCTTTACCCTTTCATCCCCATGGAAGAGGGTCCATCAAGGCCCTGGTGTGGAAGGGAAATGGAGCAGCCTGTCAGGAATTCCTGGCTGGATTTCAGGGGTGCTTTCCCATCATTCCAGCTCCTGTGTCCCCCCAGGCAAGGTCCCAGTTCCAAGGGGGAATTTCCATGTTTTCTGAGGCACAAACCCCTCCTAACTGCACATGAGGASACAATATCCACCATGGATTTTGTGGAATCACAGAATCCTTTAAATTGGAAAAGCCCTCCAAGACAACAAGTCCAACCATCAGCCAGCACCATGGTCRCCTCCATCCCATGGCCCCAAGTGCCTCATCCACACAYTTTTTKAACATYTCCAGGGAAGGGAACCCCTCTGGACAGCCTTTCCATCCTTTCTGAGGAGGAATTTTCCCTAAAATCCAATTTAAACCACCTCTGAGGCCRTTTCCTCTCACCCTGAAGTGATGGTGAGGCCTGGGACAAAGGCTCCAATCCTGATGGTTRGGATAATCCTGATTTTTGGACAAAAATTCTGCTCAGGCAGGGAAATAATTCCAAGATCAGTGCTTGGAACGCAGCACTGAAGCCCTAAACCACCACCTTGCTCTGCAGCCAGAGGARAAAGGAACATTTAAAACCCAGAACATGCAGAGCCAGCGGGAAATTAGGGAAATTAATTCCAGGGCTTTTGCAGAAGCTGTGCTGAGGAGCATCCATGGATGAGGAGAACCACGGGATGAGGAGATCATCCACAGCCCTCTGGAGGAGAACAAAGGGACTCTGCCTCACAGAGGGTGTCAGCTCCCAGAAATCCTGCTGGAGTCAATCCATGGAGGGTGGATTTATCCTCCTGATTCCCCAAGGCATTGTGAGCAGGACAGGAAGGGGCTCCCAAGGATGGAATCAACCAGAAAAGCTCTGCACATTAAGCACGAAACCAGAACCAAAGAAGTCAGAGATTTGTAAAATAATACAGCGTTTTCCTGTCCCTTCTGCTCCCGGCTCCTTCCCAAGATAAATCCCAAGGATAACAGCTCACCAAAGCCATCCATTTGCTGCAATAACCAAAGGCCTCTGCCATCAATGGTGTTTAAGGTTTACAAATATCTTAATTAGCCACTAATTACCTCCCAAACCCCACATCCTCGTTATGCAACGCCTGTGATTCCAATAAACATTTGGAGCTGGAATCAAGGTCTCTTTTATGTCTCATCAAAGCAGGAGCAGGATGACCAGAGGAGTCCTGTGGCACCACCGGATCAAGGCCGCAGGTCCTGGAACAGCAGCCTGGAGCTTTAATTAATTCATTATTTAATGGAGAGCTGATTAGCTTGACAGGGAAGCCCTTTTCATATTGCAGAGCCTCACACAGAGCAGCTCTCCAGGAATTTCTCTGCCTGGATGTAGCAGAACTTCTGGAAAGCCAAATTTATCCCTGGAAGTGTCGGAGCAACCTGGGATAGCCGAAGGTGGCCCTTCCAACTCAAAGATCCCTTCCAACCCAAACAGCTCCATAATTCCATAATTCCATGATCCCACAATTCCATGATGCCATGATTCCATAATTCTGTGATTCCATAACTCCAYGATTCCATAATTTTCTGATTCCATAATTCCACTATTCCATGGGATGTGGAGGCCTCCAGGCTGCCCTGTGCTCATCCAAAATCCGTGTCCTGCTCCGGGATGTTCCCATCCTGAGGTGGTACAACCTCAGCACATCCTCAGGCTCATCCCAAGGGCAGGAATTTGTCTGATGTTTTTCCATGTGGAACATCTGGCTGTGACCACAGGGGGTGGAAATGAGCCACAGGAAGGGCTCCCATAGGAAAAGAGGGATCAGCACTTCCACCAGACCTTCCTGTGGCAATTCAGAGCAGCAAAACCAGAAAATAAAGGAAAACACCCCAAAATAACAAATCTCTTTCCTGCTCAGTGATGTCTTCAGGGAAAAGGTGGAAAGGGAATGAGCCAGAAGGGATAAATGCTGATTTTTGGGAATAAAAACAGTGTCCTGAATAAAGCAAACCGTCCCAATCCCAAAGCTGATTCTTCCTGCTTAAATCCAACATTTGAAGCAGARAAAAAATCCCTTGCACAGGCTGACACCCTCCAATCCACCTCTTTTTTTTCGCTTACCACAAACCCACTTTATTGAGGTTTTCGTYGCTTTTTTAACATCTTGTTGCTTTTTTAGCATCTTCTGCCTCCAGGTTTCCATGGCACGATCCCACATATCCCGAAATCCYAGCCTGGCTCTCAGTAACGTTTGCCCAGGGTGGGTTTTATGGATGACAGGGCTTTTTTAGGGCAGATATTCAATGTTTGAGTCTCGATTCCCACTCTTCACTGACCTATTTTATTGAGATATGGGGGGAGCAGCGAGGGGATTACTTCAGGTCCATTTATGTAAGATACTCAGGACATAAATCCGTGGTCTTTCCTGCTGAAAATGTCAAGGGAAAAAAAATATTCCTGCCAAACAAGGGCAATTCCAGAGCCACACGTCCCTTCCCAACCTCATGGAGAATTCATGGATTTCCTCCTTCCTTAGGATTTGAAAGCCCCACTGCAGGAGGAGCTGCACAAACATCAGGAAGAGGAAATTCCCCCCCATCCCAGACATCCAGAGGGATGTTAATAAAGCCCTGCAAGTCGTGGCATTTGGGAAATGTGTTTGTGCCTGGGCCTTCTGTTCCTAATTAGCAGAGCAGTAATGAATCTTGATGAATCAGTAATGACCTTCAAAGCACTGCAACTATTTCAGCTTCCACTTGGCTGGGTAATGAAGTCATTCCAAGAGCAGAATTCCTTTCAGGATGCTGCAAAAGACTGAGCTCAAATTCCATGATTTTTTCCCCCTTTCCTGATTTTCTGGAGTRTTCCAGGATAGGAAGTTTATGGGGTGACAGAATTCATCATTTCCTGCAGGGATTGTGGCAAGCTGATAGGAATGGCCAACTAATGGTTGTCTCCAGGAAATCCCATCAGTTTTCCCAGGGATTCCCAAGGAAGTACAGGGAATTCAGTAGTTATTGGATGCATGAGTGCACACCCAGCACTGTTTGTTCCACCTGGGCAGGCAGGTGACAAAGTCTGCATGGAATGCTCATCCATCATTCCAAAGTTGGCTCTCCTCCTCTAAGAATCCTCCCAGTTCTTTTCCTGATAATAAAATCATGGAATCATGGAATGGTTTGGGATATAAGAGGCACTAAATCCCACCCAGTGCCACCCCTGCCATGGCAAGGACACCTCCCACTGTCCCAGGGTGCCCCAGTGTCCAGCCTGGCCTTGGGCACTGCCAGGGATCCAGGGGCAGCCCCAGCTGCTCTGGCAATTCCAGCCCAGCCAGGAATTCCCAATCTCCCATCCATCCCTGCCCTCTGGCACTGGGAGCCATTCCCTGGCTCCTGTCCCTCCATCTCTTGTCTCCAGTCCCTCTCCAGCTCTCCTGGAGCCCCTTCAGGCCCTGCCAGGGGCTCTGAGCTCTCCCTGGAGCCTTCTCCTCTCCAGGGGAACATTCCCAGCTCTCTCAGCCTGGCTCCAGAGGGGCTCCAGCCCTGGAGCACATCCATGACCAAAAATGATCCAACAGGGAACTTCCTCAGGTTTCTGTTGTTTGACCAAAGCAACTCAGCCCCGATCACATTCGAGAAACAGTGACCAAAGCAATGAAGTCTCACCAAGAATTTCTCTGTCCWCACCCCATTTATGGCCCCAGCTCCCCTAAATTTGGACCCTCTAATTTCTCTAATTAGGAAGATTCTCCACTCTCTAATTAGGGGGAGAAAAAAGCCCAGACCTTTGCACAGGAGGGTTTTTGGCAGGGTTTCCCCTTTTCAGCTCAGCTATTTGTTGTCACAACCTCACAGGTATTTAATTATCTCTGAGCTGTCTGTTCCACTGGCAAATGTGGCTGGAATTAGCAACAGGCTGAAAAAATAAMTCCCTGTTTTTGGGGAAGGGTGACACAGCAGGCACTGGCAGCCTGGGCATGTGGGATTTGTCTCCATGAGCAATCCACCTCAAAAGGATTGAGGAGAAAATAAAAAATGGACRAAAATAAACCCAAGAATTTCTCTGTTTCTCTGCTTCCCTGATCAAGGGTCAGGGAATCCCAGAGTGGTTTGGGACTAACATTGATCTCATTCCAACCCCTGCCACGGGCAGGGACACTTCCCACTGTCCCTGGCTGCTCCAAACTCTGTCCAACCTGGCCTTGGGCACTGCCAGGATCC
>JACDOX010000321.1:532701-544548 GCA_014549065.1 Cardinalis cardinalis
ATCCCAGAGTGGTTTGGGACTAACATTGATCTCATTCCAACCCCTGCCACGGGCAGGGACACTTCCCACTGTCCCTGGCTGCTCCAAACTCTGTCCAACCTGGCCTTGGGCACTGCCAGGATCCYGGGGCAGCCCCAGCTGCTATGGGCACCCTGTGCCAGGGCCTCCCCACCCTCACAGCCAGGAATTCCCAACTCCCAACATCCCACCTGTCACGGACATCTTTTATGAAAAGTAATTTCCTTAGGATTTTTCTCCTGAGAAGCTGAGAGGCCTCAGGAACAAAATGTAACCAATGATTATCTGCTGCTGTGGAATGCAACAGGTGCATCTGGGATTGGTCTCATGTGGTTGTTTCTAATTAATGGCCAATCACAGTCAGCTGGCTCGGACTCTCTGTCTGAGCCACAAACCTTTGTTATCATTCTTTCTTTTTCTATTCTTAGCCAGCCTTCTGATGAAATCCTTTCTTCTATTCTTTTAGTATAGTTTTAATATAATACATATCATAAAATAATAAATCAAGCCTTCTGAAACATGGAGTCAGATCCTYGTCTCTYCCCTCAYCCTCTGACCCCTGTGAACACCGTCACACCCACCTCAATTTCTCCTCTTTCCGTTTGAACCCATTCCYCGTTTCCTGCCACCAGCTCCTGATGAACATTCCCTCTCCAGCTCCCTGCAGYCCCTGGAATGTGCTAGGATCCCTCCCCACCACGGGATGCCTTCATCCCAGTCCAGGAGCTCCTCCTCACCCGTGCTGCTGGAGATGTTGACGTCGATGCTGATGTCCGAGATGCCGCCTCCCTTGAGGGACGCCACGCAGGTGTAGGTCCCGAAATCCGTGAACTTGAGGTCGATGATGTCCAGGTTGGTGGTGCCTGGGGACACGTCRGGGTCGGTCTGGGTGATCACCATCCTCTCCGAGCTGCGCAGGGGCCGCCCGTTCTTGAACCAGCTGAAGGTGAGCTCCTCCGGGGGGATGGCTTCCACCTGGCACGAGATCTTCACCTCCCGCCCGATCTGGATGTTGTCGTCCTTGTGGTACGGGTCGGGGGTGATCCAAAAGCGTCCTTTTTTTAAGGCTGGAACGCAGAAAAAAAAGAGAAATTTTGTATAATAGAGTGGAAATTTGGCTTCACTGGTGTTGCTGTAGGACACGAAGTAAAACGATACAGACACGCAACCCTCCATGGTAAAAAAGAGGGTGACTTTAATTTTGACTCCAACATTTACAGATTTCCAAAAGTGACAGTGGATTGGAGGGTGACAGTGCCACCTCTYCAATGACACTGGACAAACCAACAGTTCGTCAAATTTCTCCTACTCCAGAAAAGAATGCAAAACAATAATTATTTACAAAAGCGCCTGAGAAAGTTCGCTACAAGAATGTAAACRTCATAAGGCTTAGAAAAACTTAAAAAAACAGGGAGACACACTGGAGGCCTAAATATGATTTTTAAAGGGGCAGCAGCCACAGGATTTGATTTTACTCCCAGGAATCTGCACAGCACCAAGCTGGAATTACGAGGATGAACCAGTTGGAAACTGGCACAGAACGAAACTCTGAGGGATGAGCTGAGCTTTTTTTTTTTGTGTGGAAATAAATGAGATATCAGGCAGAAATTGGTTAAATGATTTTTATATATGAAATATATAATATTTTATATAATATTTTTATATATGAAATATGATTTTATGATTTTTCAGATGAAACAGTGGCATGGGTTCCCTAGAAAGCCAATGGATGCTCCAATCCTGGAAAAACTCAAGGCCAGGTTTGGTTTTTTTTGGAGCAGCCTGGGAYAGTGGGAGGTGTCCTTGCTYCTGGGATGGAATAGGATGAACTTGAGGGCTTCTTCCCACCCCAATAATTCTGGGATTTTTTTGGTGGAACTCCTAACCCTAACCCTTGGACCTTCCAAAGCACGTGTTAAACACATGGATAATTTTTCCTAGGATTCCAAATCCTGATTAAATTCCATCATGGATAAGGCAGCTGTGAAGTGCTGTCACCTCAACAATGAAAAAGAGGAAGTCCCAGCACCAAAATCAGGCTGWGCTGCTGCTAATCAAAATAATTCCTGAGATTTCAGGGGTTGTTTTCYACCTCTGGAGGGATTTCCAGGCTTTTCCTCATCCCTGTCCTGTCAGAGGACCAGAAAAGGGAAATATCACTCTAAAATCACTGATACAACCAGTGGGGTCACCTCCAATCCATCTGGAATCTCTCCTCCATCCAAGACTATCCAAGCCTCCAGTGCAAATCCAATTAATTCTCCACCTCCCACCAGAGATAAGGAAATCTCAGGGTTCCACATAGAATTTTTTGAGGGATAACCTCCAGAGCAGGGACACAGCAGCTCTGGAAAACCTCATTTCCCACCATCTTCCTCATAAAGGAGCCTCGTATCCTGGCATTCCATCCTCAATCTCCAGGAGTGAAACATTCCTGCATCTCACTCACCTCACTTTTCTGTAAATCAGCCTAAAACTCTCCAAAACTCCAACCCCAYTGACATCAACTGAGGCTTGGGATGACCCTGAGTTGGTTTTTTTTTTTTTGGGTGAATGCTTCAGGATCAGGCATTTAACCTTTCAAGGACAGAGATTTTTTGATTAACTGAATATAAAATGCCCGTGACACAATCCCAAAATCCCTTTTTTTCCCCTATAGGGATGTGCCAAAGGACGTTTATGGGTGTATCCAAGTGCTTTTTTCCATATGGATGGACACAAACCAAAAATATTAGTTAGAAATTGTGCAGATCCCCAGGCTGGGTAGAAGTACTGAAGATAAATATTGATATCCACCGTTTATGGAGATTTCTACTGAGAGGTTTCCCAATTCCCTGGGTTCCTCTACCCATTCCCTCTGTCCTGGATCCATTTCACAGAATCCCACAATGGTTTGGGTTTGGAGAGACYTTAAATCCCATCTCATTCCACCTTTTCCATGGGCAGGGACACCTCCCACTGTCCCAGGGTGTCCCAATGTCCAGCCTGGCCTTGGGCACTGCCAGGGATCCAGGGGCAGCCCCAGCTGCTCTGGCAATTCCAGCCCAGCCAGGAATTCCCAATTCCCAATCTCCCATCCATCCCTGCCCTCTGGCACTGGGAGCCATTCCCTGTGTCCTGTCCCTCCATCCCTTGTCCCCAGTCCCTCTCCAGCTCTCCTGGAGCCCCTTCAGGCCCTGGAAGGTTCTAGAGATTCCATACTTTAAACATACTAAAAAATCTGTCTGCTCCATCCACAAGTGGTGAAAATGTGAGTTCAGATTCTGTTTTGTTAATCCCAACTCAGTTTTGCTAATTCCAACTCAATTTTGCTAATTCCAACTCAATTTTGGTAATTCAGTAACTCCTTAAACAAGAACTTGCAAATCCCATGCTGAAGGAGCACTCCCACCACCTGAAAAAGAATTAACACTTCCAGAGCTCAAAAAAGGATTTACATTCAATTATTTATTTATTTATTTATTAGGTTGTCTTTTCAAAGTGGGGGGAAAAAGCCTAAATTTGAGCTATTTACCCTCAGTCCCACAGGGTAGGAGAGGCTTCTTCCATTGAGGAAGACAACATTTTTAAGGAGAGAATGRAAAATTTGGTACTTTTCTAGGAAAAGCGTCATTTCGGATGCTGCTCCTCAGTTCCAACCACATCTTAAAAGCATCCAACTGGTTGATTTTATTTATTGATTAATTATTTAATTTATTTACATTATTCATTTACTTATATTTATTTAAGGGAGTTCCATGGCTTTAATCAAGAATGGAATTTTTTGCACTTCTCTTTGCTGAGCAGCTCTCCTTCCCTTGGGAAATTCTCAGCCAATTCCCAGGAATCAGCACTACCAAGCTGGAATCACGAGGATGAACCAGTTGGAAACTGCCACACAATTAAACTCTGAGGCACGAGCTGAGCTCTTTTTTTGTGTGTGTGTGTAAACAACAGCACAAACAATGCTTACACGCACAAAAACCCCTCAATATTTTATGCAGATCCTTTTCAGGCAGGGGAAAACCAAAAAAGAACTTGATGGGCACGACCAGTGCGACGTTTCAGCCCAAATTAGTTGCTCATAACCTCAATAAACTATTTTTATTTCTGAGTTTTCAGCAGTTTCTCCTGCCTAGAACTGAACAAAGTCTAGCAGGGAAGCCAGGGTAACTTTCCTTTGTGGAAAAGCATGAATTCCAAGGTAAGAAAAGGGGGCAGAACCTCAAAATTTCAGTCAAACCTGTTTTTGCAAGCAGAAGGGTGTTGGGAGTGAATGGTCCTTAAGGTTCTTCTAACCCAAACCATTCCATGACTCTGGATGAGGTCTCCAAAATCCCTTCAGAGCTTCCTGATTTCCACCACGTTGGGAACACCTGAGCTGAGCTTGATACAAACCCACCAGGTAAAGGAAAAAGGGGTTTTTGCATCGTTTCCTCCATCCAGCAATCCCATACAACAGTGGCTTGGGTTTTCCTCAGCTGTAGATTCCTGCACTTCCGTTTCCAGGAGGAAATTTCCAGGAGGGCATTCCAAAATGCCAAGAAAATTGAGCCATGCCATGGATTTTGTCTCTGTGGTATGAGTTATGTGCTGAGACGTTTTCATGGGGGTGCGACACAGAAATTAAAGAGAAATTAAAGATTAAGGGGTTTTACACAGGCAGAGACAAGGGGAAATGGTTATAAACTTAAAGGGATTTAATGGGATATTGGGAATTGGGAATTCCTGGCTGGAAGGGTGGGCTGGAATTGCCAGAGCAGCTGTGGCTGCYCCTGGATCCCTGGCAGTGCCCAARGCCAGGCTGGACATTGGGGCTTGGAGCAGCCTGGGAMAGTGGGAGGTGTCCCTGCYCATGGMAGGGGTGGATGRAATCATCTCYAAAGTCACTTCCCACCCAAACCATTCCAGGATTCTCAGATAAACCAGCAAAATGTGGGAGATGCTGCTGCAGACCCCTCCCAGYGGATTTTTGGGAACGTCACCAGCCCACAGAGCTGCAAAGGAGCAGCAAATGTGCAAATAAATCTGAAACTGTTCTTTGAGACTCAGCAAAGTGCCAGCCTCACTCCAAAGAGGCYCCAAAGAATGAGGATGTGATCAAACAACCCGAGATGAAACAACTTTTGTCCTCAAACTCCTCACAAACAGTCCCTGCCCTCCCTCATTAATTATATTTTCAAAGTAATAAAATGCAGTTCAGGATCTCAAGCAAGGCCTATTTGCATTCATCAGGTTCAGTTCGTTTTTTCCCACCCCCTCCCTGATCAACCCCAAATTTTCCTTTAATGCCTCAGAATGTTCCTGCCTCACCAATTTCCAATGGCTCAAACAGCACCACTAAAYACATCAAGTTCTGCACCATTTTCTGCACCATTTTTAGGCTTTGACAYGAGAATTATGGACCCCTGGTTGCTTCCCGAGTGGGTGCAGGACACAGGGAATGCTTGATTTGAGGTTGCTCATGGTTCTGTCTGTGTTTAATGTGTGACAACAGAGCCATGGAGCAGCAAAACTCCAAATTTCTGGTTTTAACCTTCTTTGAGCAGCCAGAGGCCCCTTGAGGCACCTTCTGTGCCCTCCCCCGAAGGGGTTTGGAGTCATTTTGGTTGTTTCCCTTCACTTTTTGCCAGCGATTTTGATTTGACCCCTTCACAGTGAACAAGAGRAGAACTTCACCCAAGCAGATGTGGAGCCCTGCACGGTCTTGGAGCAGATGTTGGAGGTTTGGAGAGCTCAGAATCCAGCCTGGCCCTTTTCCTGAGCACCCAGAGCAGGAAATTTCCCATATTCCAATAATTTCATGTCCAGCTCCATCTCACTTCCAGGATCCTCTAAAATCACTGGGAATTCTGTGATCTCCTGGATCTCACTGTGGGCTGGGTTGGAGAAGCCAGGAAACATTTCCTGGTGTCCAGGTGCTCCTGATCCCTTCCTGTTTCCTTCTCAAATGTGGGAAAAAGAGTTTGTGATCCTGGGAAAGATTCTTCACTTATTTTTTAAGGACAAGATTCTTCACTTATTTTTTAAGGACAATGGACTACAGAGACACAGCATGGAAATGTCCAAAGATCCCAGAATTCCAGGATGGATTGGGTTGGAAATTAATTTAGGGATTGTCCGGTCCCAACCCCATGATCAGGAACATCTTCCACTATCCCAGGTTGCTCCAAGCCCCTTTCAACCTGGCCAAACCATCCTGGAATGAAGTGATAATGGATGGAACAACAAAATCTGCTCCTGTATCCCACATGGGAAGAGCCCTGCAGTCCATATTTATTTTTATCTGGAATTCCAGTCTAAACTGATCCACTTGCTGCCCAAAACCCTCATTCACACTGAATAAGAACCCGCAGAAATCCTTCCCTGCTGTCTTGGCAGTAACTTGTCCACTGCTATCAAATCAAGAGAAGGAAAATCCAAGTTTTTATCCCAAGCTCTGAAGAGACACCAAATTTTTGTTTATTTTGGCTGTGGGCAATAAAGTTGGGTCTGTCTTTAACATTCTCCAGGATTCCTTTAAATTCCCTTATCCAAACACTTTAACAACTGTCCAAAAGATCTTTTTCAGTGGTGATTATCCCAGTGTGGTCATTAAACTTCATTCTTTAYATGAAAATACATTTTGGCATTGTTCTGTGGATTAAAAAATGGGAAAAACTCAGATTTGTCGTTGCCAAAAATTTGCATTCGCTGTCATGGACCAGGAAAATATTGGAGAGGAAAATAATGGAGAGGAAATTACAGATTTCTGGTTTAATTGTAAAACTTAATTATGAATAGAAGAGCAAAACCACRCCCCATAACAGAGTTTGTGGATATCAGCTCAGCATAACCAAAGTGTAGCACAGAATTCYRGAATGGTTTGGGTTGGAAGGGACCTTAAATCCYAYCCAGTGCCACCCCTGCCATGGCAGGGACACCTCCCACTGTCCCAGGGTGYYYCARTGTCCAGCCTGGCCTTGGGCACTGCCAGGGATCCAGGGGCAGCCMCAGCTGCTCTGGCAATTCCAGCCCAGCCAGGAATTCCYAATTCCCAATCTCCCATCCATCCCTGCCCTCTGGCACTGGGAGCCATTCCCTGTGTCCTGTCCCTCCATCCCTTGTCCCCAGTCCCTCTCCAGCTCTCCTGGAGCCCCTTCAGGCCCTGCCAAGGGCTCTGAGCTCCCCCTGGAGCCTTCTCCTCTCCAGGGGAACATTCCCAGCTCTTGGAGCAGCTCCAGCCCTCAGAGCAGCTCTGTGGCCTCCTCCAACACATCCACACCTTCCTTGTCCTGAGAAGCCCAGACCTGGATGCAATTCTGATCATAAGGACCAGTCTGGGTTGGAAGGGAAGAAAAAATAATTCCAAAAGCATTACTCCAAAAGAAGAGAGTAATGAAATGAATAGCCCCAGTTTTTAGGGATGACACTCCAACTTGGACCACTCACACAATTCAAATTCCTTAAATTGGGCATTTAGAATCATGGAATTGTTCAGGCTGGAAAAGTCCTCTGAGATCACTGAGTCCAGCCACCAACCAGTACCACCTCTGTGGTCACCACTAAACCTTGTCGTCATCCACACATTTTGGACACAATTCCAGGGATTTTGATTCCATCCCACCCCGAGCAGCTTCTTCCAACACTTCCCAATCCATGAGRAAAAGACTCTGAGGTAACAGAGAAAATGCCGCTTCCCCAGAGTTCCCTTCGCATCCCAAGACAGTCTTGAAGCAAATTCCAGCTAAAAAAAGCTCCACATTCCCAACATTTCAGCACCAGCTCCTTCTGCTCCTGTCAACACGGTTTGAGCTGGAAGATTTTAAAATCCTGAACTTCCAGCAGCTCACCGAACAATTAAGATGTCAAACGTCTTCTCCTAAAGCATCTCCAAACTTTTTAATATCAAGTAATTATTTGGCACTTCCAAGGCCAGATGCATTCCCACTTCCAATTTAAATGCAAATCCCACGGAGAGACTTCAGGTTTTGTCTCTACTTTTAGAAACTGCTGCTAATTTTGCAAAGAAAAGGGTTTTTTATTCCTGTTTTTCCGTGTGCTCGGCTTAATTAGCTCCCGGCTCCTTCGGAGCTGCTCTTTTGAAGGAGGGGGAGGTTTGGATTCCTTTGAATGATGAAAATTTCAGTTTACAACTTGCTCCAAATCTGATCCGTTAAAGAGATGAAGGGGAGATCAAAGGGGGAGAAACTCAGCGTGGTTCCTCTTTTAGCGGCTTTTAGAAGGAAAGATTTTACGGAAATCGGCAGCACCGGGAGGAAAGACGTTGGGGGCTGGGAATAGGTGATCTCTAAGATCTCTTCCAGCACAAACCACTCTGTAATTCCAAGAAATATCCWGGTGGGACTGAGCTCAGGAGGTTCCTTCTCCGATCTCCAGCTCACACCATGAGTTTTCCAAGGACTGAGGACCTCCAGGGATGGAAATTTCACAATCTCCCACCCTCAGCTCTCAGGAAAAGCCAGGAGCTGTGCCAGTGGTGTCACAGGGTTTGGAGACAGAAATTGCTGTGTCCTTCCATTTTTCCTGATGGAAAGACGTTTCCTCCCTGATTTAAAGGGGATATAGATGATGGATCATGGATGACATCCCAACACATTCAAGTGAGGGTGAAATTCCAAAAGCTGCAGGAATTTGACCAAGAAGAAACAGGGACAACTTAGCAGCTGGAATTTTCTCACTTTTAAAATCCCAAACAGAAGAAAAGAGGAAAAAAGCCAAAATATTTCCTAAGCTCCAAAAATTCCAGCTTGATAAGGCATGGATGCATGGCTGGAGCAGTGGATTTAGGCTGCTCCATCCCACAAGAAAATGGGAATTCAGGACTCTTGTCACAAGCCAGACAAGGATTGAGATAGAAATTAAATCCTTCAGAGAAGCTGCCACAACCCCAGTTGGCTCTGCACTTGCCAAATGAATTTTAAATCCTTGGAATGTTGCAGCTGGATGTTTTCCAGGGCCTTTAAAAACTTTAAAAAGTTTAAATTCTTGTGCCACAGCTCTCCTCAAAAAAAAAAAAAAAAAAAAAGCCTTGCTGAGTTTTCCTGCCCCAAAGTGATCCTCTGGAAATCTTCCCTCTTTGTACATAAGACTCAACCATTCTCCCAATCCTCATTCCCAAGATTTCCACACTGGATTATCCCCATTCCTGCTTTTGGGGTTGCCCAGAAGCTTTGTTGGAGTTCAGGATTTCCCTAGAACCTGGATTTCTTCCAATTTGGGATGCATTTTCCTCCAACACTTTTTCTTCCACTCTTAAATACCTCAAATCTATGTCAGGATCCTGTAAAAATTTCCAAAATTATTTATCAGACTGGACAGAGATCTAAAAATCCCAGTCCTAGTTGCTTCATGCAACAGGAAAAGTGTCTTAAAATGCATTTCAAGGACAGCAAAGCACCTTTGGAACAGAAGAAACCACTCTGAGCTCATCCTTCKCCTCTTGGTTTCCTCCCCCTCAAAGAGGAGAAAAAACTTGGAAAAATTCAACTTTTTCTCTGCCAAAAAGAAAATGTTGGTAAAAGTCCCCAGATCATGTCGTGTGTTATCAGCCAGGATCTAAAACAATATTTAAAGTACAGCACAAACCCTGCCAAAACAATTATCAGCTTTAGTAATTAATAACTTCTGCCAAACAAGAGCAAGAATAACCTTTATCCTTGTCTCCAGTGGAATCCCAGAATAACTGAAGATGGAAAAGAGCTCCAAGCTCACCAAGTCCCAGCTGTGCCCMATSCCCACCTTGTYCCCAGCTCAGAGCTCTSAGTGCCACCTCCAGGAATTCCTGGGACACCTCAAGGGATGGGGACTCCAGRGGACAGATATTCATGGAATCATGAAGGTTGGAAAAGACCTCAAAGTTCATCCAACCATTGCCCAGCCCTGCCAAAGCCACCACTGCCCCGTGTCCCCAGGTGCCACATCCACATGGATTTGAAATCCCTCCAGGGTTGGGGACTCCACCTTGTACCTGTGCCAGGGCTGGGGAACTCTTTTAGGGGAAAAAAAATTTCCTAAATATCCAATCTAAACATCACAGAATCCCTGAGGYTGGAAAAGAGCTCCAAGATCAGAGTCCCAGCTGTGCCCRATGCCCACCTTGTCYCCAGCCCAGAGCTCTGAGTGCCACCTCCAGGGGACACCTGCAGRGATGGGCACTGCAACCCTCCCTGGGCAGTGCCAAGGCCTGAGCCCCCTTTCCATGGGGAAATTCCTGCTGTGCCCACCCTGAGCTGCCCTGGCCCAGCCTGAGGCCGTTCCCTCTGCTCCTGTCCCTGTTCCCTGGAGCAGAGCCCGACCCCCCYGGCTGTGCCCTCCTGGCAGGAGCTGTGCAGAGCCACAGGGGCCCCTGAGCCTCCTTTGCTCCAGGCTGAGCCCCTGCCCAGCTCCTCAGGGATTCTCCAGCTCCTGCCCGGCTCCCTCAGGGATTCTCCAGCCCCTTCCCGGCTCCCTCAGGGATTCTCCATTCCCTTCCCAGCTCCCTCAGGGATTCTCCATTCCCTTCTCAGCTCCATTCCCTGCCCTGGACATGCTCCAACCCCTCCAAGTCCTTCCAGAGCTGAGGGGTCCAGAACTGGACACAGCCCTCGAGGTGCTCCAGCAGTTCCAGCACAGGGGACAATCAGGACATTCCCTTCCMTTCTCCTGCTCCCACACAATTCCTGATCCAATCCAGGTGCCTTTGGCCTCCTTCCCACCTGGCCACACCTGGGCTCATGTCCAACCACTGTCCTCAGAACCCTCAGGACAAAACTGGGGAAAAATGTGTCCACCKGAAGACAAGGAGAGGGATCAGATGAATCCCATCTCCTGAAATGCCTTCTGATAAATCCTTCCAGACAAGTGGTGCCCAACAGGCTCCTCATGATGTCCYCCAGAGCAGCAAACTCCCTTCAAAATCAAATTCCTGCTCACAAAAATTCCAGGAAGTCCTAATGAAAGGGCAGAAGGATCAATAAACCATCTCCGKTTTTATTGGAGAGCCTTTTATGAACTCATCCATGACCCTCCAGCCCAGGAAGAGCTCACAGGCCTGAGCCTGTGGAAGATAATAAAAATAAATGGATTTATTCAACTCCAAAGCTCCCCTTTCCCCACATTCATTCCCAGAGCTGTAAACTTTTAAGGAGCACACTGGGAATTTATGGCTGTAGGAACACCATGGATGAGGAGATCAGGTTTGCTTGGTTAAAACCTTTTGAAATCCCATCACAGAGGGCGTCTCTCCATGGAGGAGATGCCTGAGGATATTTGCCAAGGCCTTTGGAATTCTCCAGTCAGGAAAAAAGATGGAAAATCAGAATTATTGGGACTGGAAAAGGCCTTGGAGATCATCGAGCCAAGGTGTTATCCCAGCACTGCCAAGGCCACCATGGACCCACATCCCAAAATTTATTCCATTCTCCCACTTGCTGGGAGCTTTTCCCAGGATACAGAGAGGAAAAAACAGATGGAAAAACCCCCTCCTTCTCCAATATAATGGAAGATCCAACATTTTAGGATTTTAGAATTCCCAACCAACCTCAGATGATTTTACGCAGTCACCACACGTGCCAGATCCACATCCCAAAATGTATTCCATTCTGCCTCCTGGGAGCTTTTCCCAGGATACAGAGAGGAAAAGAAGGATGGAAAAAGCTCCTTGTGCCAGTTTCATGGAAAATCCAACTTTTTTTTTGATTTTAGAATTCCCAACCAACCCCAGATGATTCCAGGCAGTGACCACACGTGCCAGATCCCCATTCCCAAATTTATTCCATTCTCCTACTTGTTGGGAGCTTTTCCCAGAATACAAAGAAAAAAAAAAAAGGATGAAAAAAAAAAGCCCCTTCTGCCAATTCCATGGAAAAA
>JACDOX010000321.1:544602-562623 GCA_014549065.1 Cardinalis cardinalis
AAATTTATTCAATTCTGTTTTCTGGGAGCCCTTCCCAGGATACAGAGAGGAAAGAAAGGATGAAAAAAAAGATCTTTGTGCCAGTTTCATGGAAAATCCAGCATTTTAGGATATCAGAATTCCCAGCCAACCCCAGAAGATTCCAGGCAGAGACCACAAGTCCAGATGTGCCATGGCTCACCCTCCTGCCAGGAGTGACCTGCTGGGTGACCAAACCCCAATTCCACCTCTGGGATAAAATTCCAGAGCCTTTCCCAGGCTCTGGTGCTCAGCAGCTCACGGGGGCCCTGCTCACATTTCAATTGATGCAATCTGGGGGCATTCCAGAGGTGCTCATGTCCAACCAGCCCTAATTTTATCCTTTACTCCTCTAAATCCCTAAATCCCAAGGGAAATTCCTAAAAAASCTTTGGGATAAAGAACAGGAAAGCAGAAGGAAGACAGGTGTAGAGAACAAAATCCCAGGATTTTTATTTCATTAAAAAAGCAACAAAAGYTCATTAATTTCCCAATCTGAGCTTCCTCCTTCTGTTTTATTCCTTAATTATTTTTTTTAGCAGCCACGCCCACAGTTCACACACAGTTTTTAAAGAGATAATCCAGAGGTTCTTCCAGCAATCCTGGCCTTAAAAAGGGATTTCCCTAGAGAGCTTTTTGTCCAGGAAGAGCTTTTGTGCTGCCGCTGAGCATGGTCATTATTTTCTATTTCAACTGACAGGGAATCCCACCCCTCGGAAAAATTAACTCCAAGGATGAGGTTTCCACTTCCCAAAAGGTGAAAGTCACACAGGCAGGGTCAAATGGAATTAAAAATGTGCTGCTGTTACAATGGCAAAGAAGGAGGGATCCGATTAAAGATGGGAATGGGATTCCCTCAGGAGGGAATCAATGTAACAGGATGTCCAGGAATGGGATGGAGTCCTCATTCCTGCAGGGATCTAAAGCCCTGTGGATGTGGCACTTGGGGACACYTGGGGACATGGYTGCTTTGGCAGTGCTGGGGGAGGGTTGGACTYGATGGTTTTGGAGGATTTTTCCAATCTCACCAATTCTGATGTTCCATGATTTTCACACAGCCTGACACCCTTCCCARCCCTGTCAGTGCTCTCGACTTTAGGCCCTGGAAAACATTTCTGTGGCTCTCCCTGTGTCCCAATCTGACGTGCAGGTGTCCCTCAAGGATGCCATCCAGCATTTTCCTCTCTTGCTGAATGGAGGAGCCACCTTGGAAACAGAGAATCCTGGAATGGTTGGGGYGGAAGGGACCTTAAATCCCATCTCATTCCCATCCTTTCCATGGGCAGGGAGACCTTCCACTGTCCCAGGCTGCTCCAAGCCCCATTGTTCAACCTGTCTATTGGACACTTCCAGGGATCCAGGGGTACCCCCAGGTTCTCTGGGAATTCCATCCCAGCCCCTCCCCATCATCCCAGCCAGGAATTCCTTTCCAATATCCCATTCAATCCACCCTCTTCCAGTTTAAAGCCATTTCCCCTTGTCCTGTTCACTCCAGCCAGAAATTCCCAATTCCCAATCTCCCATCCATCCCTGCCCTTTGGCAGTGGGAACCATTCCCTGTGTCCTGTCCCTCCATCCCTTGTCCCCAGTCCCTCTCCAGCTCTCCTGGAGCCCCTTCAGGCCCTGCCAGGGGCTCTGAGCTCTCCCTGGGGCCTTCTCCTCTCCAGGGAACATTCCCAGCTCTCCCAGCCTGGCTCCAGAGCAGCTCCAACCCTTGGAGAAGCTCCATGGCCTCCTCTGGATCACATCCACAGCTTCCTTGTCCCAAGTCCCTCTCCACCTTTGGAGCCAGGTGTGGGTGGCCAGCAGCCACAAAAACAGGAAAACATCCAGAAAAAAATTCATGGAGGTGCTTCATTCATGGAATGAAGCACAGACAACAAAGGCACACTCGGATAAAGATACTAAAATTTAGAGAAATTTTAAGGGAAAAAAATTTCCTCGGAGCCCTGCTGGTGCTTTGAGGGAAGATTTATTTCTGGGTCAGACTGGGGGATTATTGCTGAATCCTGGGATTCGGGGTGCACTTGGCACAAGATGGGAACTCCATTTACCAAATGCTTTTCCTGCCTGGCATGGAAGTTTCTATTTCCAGCAAATTCTCYTCTCTCCTCAGCTGCTGTGTGAAAATCCTGACCCACAACAGCAAAATGAGCTGAAGTGAGAGAGAAATGAGGCAAAATGCTGAGAAATAAACACACAAAGTCAACCCAAACTCTGCTTTTCTCTCACATTTCACTCCTCAACTCAGCGTCACTTGTAGCAGAGATAAACCCAAGGCTGGAATGGAGATTCTTTTCCTTCTAAAGGACAGTTTTCCCCATTTAACAGAAATAATAAGGGGGAAATAATAAAACTGGGGCTTGGAAGGAGCTGAGCTTCATTTATTTAATGGGTTCTTCTCATTGTGGTCCCATCTCAGCATTAACAGGGCCATAGAAAAGAGAGGGAAARGGGAAAAAAACACCTGGAGCATTTTAATGAGACTTTGTTCAACATTTTGCAGCTCCCAGGCATCGTCTTCTATAAATAAAAATGGGAGGGGATATTATTATTATTTTTATAATGATGCCATGACTCATGGAATTTGTGTCTGCAGGGATTTAGGGATGTGGCTTTTCCTCAGGGCTGGCTGGCACTGTCTGCTGGGTCAATTAAAACACTGAGGTTCCTTTTCACACCAAGTTCTTCCTCTCCTTTTCCTTATTCCAAGCTGCTTTCCACTCCCAATTCCCCTTCCCCACTCACCCCCATGTAAATCACAGCAAATTAATGTTCCTGAGCTGAGGAATGACAACAAAACTTCAGAGCCAAATGTCAGAAATTCAAATTCAAACACAAAATTCCAAATAAATCCACAGCCATCTCCTGATCCAACCCAGGCTCATCCAATGCTCCCCCCTGACCCCCAGGACAGAAATAGCTCCCAATTCCTCATCCTGCTGGAGAGCAGGAGATGCTGGGGAATAAGAAGTGAGCAGGGATTGTGGCTCCCGTGAAATATTCCCACATTGGCTCTTTATCCATCAGCTTTTCCCGAGTCTGATTAATCCCAGGTTATTCTTTCAAATTCCTACAGCTTGGAGTTTATGTTTCACCACCATTCCTAGATTAAATTGTGGAAAATGAGGCTCAGATGAAGGCTTTGGTTCAGGGAGGTGAATCCTCTCTGATGATGCCAATCCAGCTCTGTATCMAAACCAACTGCCTGTGTCCCAGGGGTTTTCCAGAAGGGAATAAASGAGCAGGGAAAGATTCCCTCCAGCTGGGAGCACTTGTTGTGCAAGCCCCCCTCTTTAATTTTCACCTCAGACAGACAMTTCTCCTGATATTTCCTGGAATTAAAGCACAGGGATCAGTCTCAAGCTCCCCACCAGGAAGGACATTCCCAGCCYTAATTTCAGGAACAGCTCCAGATAGGGAGAAAGGAAGAGATGAAGGAGACAATGAGAACTCCAGGAGCTTGGGATGCATCCAAGGCCTTTGGTGATCATTTCATAGAACCATGGAATATCCTGAGTTGGAAGGATCCTCCTGGGCATCCCTGGCAGCTCTGTCCTAAGGCTCYTGGAGCTCTGGCAGCCTCGGGGCTGCGCCCATCCCTGGGGAGCCTGGRCAGTGCCAGCACCCTCTGGAATAGTGGAACCTTTCCCTGAGATCCAACYTGAGCTTGCCSTGGCACAGCTCCAATCATTCCCTGGCTCCTGTCCCTGTCACTRGGAGCATCAATCAGAGCTGCTCCTYAGGAGGATGTTGAAGATCACATCCCCTCACTCCCCTCCAGGCTGAACAAGCCAATTTCTCTCCACTTTGCATGGAAAAGCTGCTGCATCACCCCAACACAAAAAGGCACCAAACCACCCTTGTTCCAYCTCAGGGCTTTGATCCCAGCACAAGAACTCTGGAAACCAACATTAATTCATCCCATAACAGATTAGAAATGACCCAAAATCCCGGAATGAGAGAATCATCAAGATTGAAAGAGATTATTTAGTCCAACTGAGGCCATTTGGAAACAGAGGAAACCCCCACTGCTGAACATTGAACATTGAATGYTGAACGTTGAACATTAGATATTTAATTGAACATTAGATATTTAATGTTGAGTGTTGAACATTGAGTGTTGAATGTTAAACCTTGAATGCTGAACCTTGAACATTGAAATTTTGAATGTCGAACACTGAATTTTGAATGTTGAACATTGAATATGAGATATTTGATTTTGAGTGTYGAACATTGAATGTTGAACACTAAACCTTGAACGCTGAACAATGAACACTGGATTTTGAACGTTGAATGCTGAACACTGAACATGGAATGTTGAACATTGAACATCAGATATTTTATGTTGAGCATTGAACATCAGATATTTTATGTTGAGCATTGAACATTGAATGTTGAACAATGAACATCGAATGTTGAATTATGAATATTGAACACTGAACGTTGAACAACGAATGTTGAACATTGAACATTGAAAGTTGAATGTTGAACAATGAACGTTGAATGCTGAATAGTGAATATTGAACACTGAACGTTGAATAATGAATGTTGAACATTGGACGTTGAACATTGAATGTTGAACGCCGAACATGGACCCCTGAATGTTGGTCCCACTGGATTAGGACTGGAATAATCTTCCAGGAGAAAAGTCCATGCTTTTCCAACTGAACTCACCTCTTACGATGATGTTGGTGGACTTCTTGGCGGGATTGCCGACGTTGTTGTTGGCGATGCAGCTGTAKGTGCCGGAATCCTCGGAGGTGATGGCGGGAATGGTCAGCGTGCCCCCGTTCAGGACAGTCTTGTTGGGCAGGACCCCCACAGACCTCACCCACGTCAGGCTGGGCGCCGGCTCCCCCCCGGTGGTCACACACACCAAGGTGATGGCTTCTCCAGGGTTCACCACGATGGGGTCATCCACAAGGAGCTTGATGGAAGGGGATGCTGCAGAACAACAGGGATCACAGAATCAGGGAATGGTTGGGATGGAAGGGATCTTAAAGATCATCCCATCCCACTCCTGCCATAGGCAGGGACACCTTCCACTATCCCAGGCTGCTCCAAGCTCCGTCCAGCCTGGCCTTGGGCACTGCCAGGGATCCAGGGGCAGCCACAGCTGCTCTGGGCACCCTTCCAGCCAGGGCCTGCCCACCCTCACAGCCAGGAATTCCTAATTCCCAATATCCCATCGATCACTGCCCTCTGGCATTGGGAAGCCATTCCCTGTGTCCTGGCACTCACTGGTTTCTTGTTTCAGCTCTGACTGGTTGTTCCAGTAAGGAGAGAAGGCGATAAAGAAAAGCAGGGAGAGTTAAAGCCATGAAAACACAAAATCATGGAATGGTTTGGGTTGGGAGAGACCTTAAATCCCACCTGGTGCCACCCCTGCCATGGCAGGGACACCTCCCACTGTCCCAGGCTGCCCCAAGCCCCAGTGTCCAACCTGGCCTTGGGCACTGCCAGGGATCCAGAGGCAGCCACACTCCCTGGGCATGTAGAGGCAGGTAGGGATGGATGGATGGATGGATGGATGGAGGGATGGACGGACGGACGGACAGCCCTATAGCTGCATTTGGGATGGAACATTCCTGAGTGTGGGACAAGTGCCAGCACACTGGCTTGGAAACCTTGGAAAAAGGAATTAGTCAAGAACTTGTTTGGCATGGGAAGCCTGTTCTCCTTAAGTCAGATCCTGCCACTCATCTATCCCTCTCCATCCACTTTCTCCTCAGTGAACTCCTGGGAACTTGGCTGCCAACTGGGATGAATCCCTGGAGCTRGAATGCAGAGGGGCACCTCCCATGGGACATCATCTCTTTGTACATGGAGAGACTGAACCATCCTGGACAGGGGCGTTTTTCTCTCTCTGGGATGTGCAACCTTCAGCTCACACCTAATTCCCATAATTCCCATAAAATTCCCAAAAAATTCCAGGTGCTGTGGGGGCACTCAGCACAGGTTGATGGGGAGATGCTGCTGACCTCGGAAAGAAGGGATTAAATTTAATTCTCTTTTCTTGTCTCTGCTTTTCCATGAAATATTCCCATGTGATAGAAGAGGAGCAAATGTTATAAGGGACAATATATGCAAATAATGGGTATATAATATAATAATGCAATAATGCAATATAAGCAAATGCTATAAGGGGCAATTATAGGGGACAGGACAGCAATTAATTGGAGAATAGAGATGAAAATAAAATATGAAGAATATAAAATATAAATATAGCTATAAATATAGCTATAAATATAAATATAGCTATAAATATAGCTATAAATATAAATATAAATATAAGTATAAAATCACACTCTGAGCTGTGACATCCTGTGTCCCCTGTGGAGAGGGATCCACCCTTGCTGGATCCAGGCTTTGCTCCAAGGCATTTTTTAAGCTGCATAAATGATGAACCAATGTATAAATATCCATTGCTAGGCCAGGAAAAGCAGCAATTCCAAAAAAAACCCTAGGAATGAAGGTGAAGGATTGACATTCTGGGCCAAGAATGCCAGCAAAAGTGGTAATAAAGAGGAAAAGGCAATAAAAATGTTACATTCCAAATCACATCCCCATCCTTGTTATTACAGGGAGATATTCCTGGGTGTTCTGCTTTAGATGGGAATCTTATTTCAATATTAAAGGAATACAAACCAAGCACTAGAGGCAAATAYAAGAATCAGCCATAAAATCAGAGTTTGCTTCATTTGGGCTTCACCCAGGAGGAATTTGCTTTGTCTGTATTTGGAAGCAGGAATAAAAAAAATGGCAAGAGCTTCCTTTGTACCTGTCCTGGCACTGGGAGAACTGGGAACATCATATTCATGGAATGTCYTGAGTGTGAGGAACTCACAAGGATTATGGATCCAGCTCCTGGCCCTGCCCAGACCTCCCAACAATCCCACCCCCCTGGGCATCCCTGGCAGTGCTGTCCAAAGGCTCCTGGAGCTCTGGCAGCCTTGGGAATGTGCCCATTCCCTGGGCAGCCTGGGCAGTGCCAGCACCCTCTGGAATAGTGGAACCTTTCCCTGCTGTCCATCCTATCCCTCCTGGATGCAGCTTCAGCCTCAGTCCAGTCCTTGGTCRCCAGAAGGAAACTCCTTAGGAGAGCAGAGATTCACAATCCAAGCCCTCTCTTCCAGTTCCTCCCATTTTTGGACTCCTCAAATCCTTCCCAGCATGAATTCCTGGTTCAGGTAATTTAAAACCAAAGGAATTTGGCTCATGGCTAAAAATCCAGACCCCAAACCAGTCAGCTCTGCCATCTGTGCTCAACCTCTGAACTCTTCTTCCATCAGCTGATGCCTCCAGCAGCTGATGGATCCCTGGTTTGGAATTCCAGCTGGGAAACTGGGATTTGTGCCATGTTTTCTGCTTAAAGAGGTTTATTTTTGGAAGAAAGTGACAAAAACAGGGATCCAGGTACAACCAGAGGCTGTGGGGTCATCACCAACACCCAGCTGGCAYCTATTTCCCTCTCCTTCCTCTCTTCTGAGTTTCATCATTTTTCCTGAAAAATTGCAGCAAGGAGCTGCTCTTTGCTCCCACTTCCCATCAAATCTCGAGACAGGGAACAAGGGAACCATGGATAATCCTTCACAACTTGAAGCAAAAGATAAAAGCACCAACGTCAGCCCAAGCTGGTGGGGCCATTTCCATAATCCTGCAGATGAAAGGGAGCCCTTTGCCACCCTTCAGGAACAAAGTGGGATGGGATAAAAAAGGCTGGGATACATCCCTTTCATCCYGACACTCCAGACAGAAAGTACATGGAAATGAGGGTTTGGATACAGCAGTTTCCCTTTATTTACATCACAAGTTTCACTTTCAGCTCCAATCCCAAAAAAAGCAAACAGAAATCCCTGGACTTCTGCAGCCACAGACATGGCAAGCTGAATTTAATCCAAAAAATATTAAGAAATTTAGGAAGGTTGTTGAGGTTTTCAGCAAATAGGACTCAGTGGAGCAGACAAAGGGTCAAACCCCTCTTATGCAGGGAATATTCTCAATATTCCCAATATTAATGAATGGGCCTTTACATTGATATTTCTCTGCTAAAGGAGAGAAGAATGGCAAGTTATAGCCAGGGAATCATAAAATCCTGGAATGGTTTGGGTTGGAAGGACCTTAAATCCCATCCAGTGCCACCCCTGCCATGGCAGGGACACCTCCCACTGTCCCAGGCTGCTCCAAGCCCCAATGTCCAACCTGGCCTTGTGCACTGCCAGGGATCCAGGGGCAGCCACGGGAACATGGGAAAGGTTCATGCATGAAATCCCATAAATTACAAGAATTCCAAATGCAACAAAACCATCCCTGCCAGAAGTAGTCAGGACTAAATGGAGTCCTAAGTGACTTCCAGGATTCAGGAGGGGAACACTGGGCCATGGAGCTTTGGGCAGCAAAGCTTCACCCAACCACAACCTCCAACCCAGCAGAGCCTCAGCCAGCCAACATTCCCGGTCAAAACCTCCCTTGGACTCCATTAGGAATAATAAAAATCATCACCAAACAATAGCAAGCTCTGGGAAATACTCCCAAAACTTTCCTGGAGCATAGTTTCCAAACATCCCATTTGCACACCATGAGAACAACTCCCAGTCCTGAGGGCTCCACATCCCCCCTGCCCTTTGGAATTGGGGTTTCCCAGCACCAATCCCACATTTCAGCATCAGGATTGACTGGGCAGGGGACTGTGGGAGCCCAGGAAATTCCTCTGGTGCCCTGGAGGACTTGAGACACTGRCAGGGGGCTTGGAGACCTTGGCACAGAGTCAAAAACACCTGTGCCCTCGATTTTAGCCCATGGAAAAAACAATTAGCAACCTTAGATGAAGAATTACAAGTCAAGAGAGTTTAAGTAGAATGATAGTGAATTTATCACAGGGTGAAAAAGTAGAATATTGGGGGTTTTAGAGTGGGGTTCAGGAGGCAAGATGGAGGAATCTGGGCATGTCCTGTCCTTCTCCTTCTTCTTCTTGTCCTCCATCTTCTGCTGTGATGGTGGCACTTCTGGATTGGTTTAAGGTAGAAACTCACTGTCTAACATAGGTGATAGGAAGTTATGGTAAATAATGTACATGTAGTTTTTAGTATAAAAGATAACACCGCCTCTGAGGTGGGCAGTTGCCTCTGTCTGACCTGCCGGACAGACCTCAGCGGGTTGGAGAAAGAATGATAGAGATAAGAAACAATAAACAACCTTGAGAACGAAAACAAAAGAATCCTGACTCCTTCTTCGACGGCCRGGCYGGGAAAAGAGGTTTGTACGTATCTCAGAGTCACTGTGACCAGCAGAGATTCTGAGAGGGCACAAAGAGAGCGGCAGAGCCCCTGGGAGCTCCTCCCCTGGCAGAACAAGGCCCTACTGATCGGAGGGAATCCGCCCCGCTCCCATTCACGCCGCAGCTGCAGCCTTGGGAAAGGGGCTCCCATTCAGAGCTTCCGTGCGGGAGCCACGGACGGGGGTAGGACGGTYGGGATGGACAGAGACCAGAGATCTCTGAAGTCAGGCCTTGGAACTTGTGGATTATTGCAAAGGGCCTGGGTGGTTTATTGCAAAGGGCCTGGGTGCAGGGGCCCTGTTTGGAGCTGCCAGCCACAGCTCGGAGCAGGCCCGAGAGAGGGAGAGAGAGGTAAAGAGAGTGGGAAAGAGAGAGAAGGCAAGAGCGTGTGTCGGAACCCAGGACATTCCTCTGGCTGCCCTGGAGGGCTCGAGCCCCTGCCCRGGGGGCTCAGAGACCTTGGCACAGAGCCCAAGGCCCCTGTGCCTTTGATTTAGCCCTTGGAAAAAACAATTACCAACCTTATATGAAGAATTACAAGTCAACAGAGTTTAAGTAGAATAACGGTTAGTTTGTCATGGGGTGAAAAATAGATCTTTGGGGCTTTTAGAATGGGCRTTCAGGAGGSAAGATGGAGGAATTTGKGCRTGTCCAGCCTTTCTTCTTCTTCTTCTTCTTGGCCTCCATGTTCTGCTGTGATGTTGGCACTTTTGGATTGATTTAAGTAGAAATTCACTAACATAGGTGATAGGTATTGGGAAGTTATGGTAAATAATGTACACGTAGTTTTTAGTATAAAAAGACAACACCACCTCTGAGGTGGGCAGTGTGCCTCAACCCAACCTGCTGGACACATCTCAGCAGGTTGGAGAAAGAATGTATCAGATAAGAAACAACAAACAACCTTGAAAACCTGAATAAAAGAATCCTGACTCCTTCTTCAACTGTCGGGTTGGGAAAAGAGACTTGTACGTATCTCAGAGTCACTGTGACCAGCAGAGATTCTGAGAAGCGTGGTAAAGAGGATGAGAGAGGAAGGAAGAGTAAAAMGAGAGTGAGGCTCCCATTACAATACCATAAATCTTCTTCTAATATTCTAATTCTCACTAACCAATCTAATGCAAGATACAAATCCTACAGCATTTACATACAGCCTATAAGAATCATTACATTACCACACTGTGTTACATTTTAAACCCTAAAAACTCCTCTTTGAGCCCTTCTGCCAAGCTGTAGGGTCTGCTCTGACCCTTGGGCCTGTCTGCAAGCAGAGGGTGTTGTTCCATCAAAAGGGGATCACCTTCAGCTGGCCATGCCATTGTTTTCCAGTTGTTCAGTAACTGAGGGATCTCAAAGCTTGCTTTCATTTCAATCTCGCTGATAGTTTCCAAATTCTCAAAATCTTTTGCCAGGCAAGCATATTTATAAGGCTTTCCTGTTTCATCTTCCCCAACACCACATCCCGGGATTTCAGAGCTGCCTGGGGAGCCAACGGTGCCCGTGACAAAGTGCTCTTGGAATTATGGTGGGTCACAAAGGCCAGCCCTGCTGCTCCAGACACTACCAGGAATTCAAATGGGAATTACATCCATTTCTGTGGCCTCGTGTTAAAGGCAAGCCAGGCATCAGTGGCAGATGGATGAAGATTGATTAGGAAATCAATAATTAATGGCTCCAACATAGCCCAGTCCTCACAAGGTGCTAAACCAGCAGGAAACACACCCTGGRCTTGATAAATGACTGGGGCAAAGCTTTCTCAGACTGAGCACAAACCAAGCACTCCTTAAGTCATCATTAACACGCTTAATTAGACCAGGCTACCAAACCCTTGGACCAGAGGAGCTGTGGCTGCTCCATCCTTGGAATGTTCCAGTTTCGATGGGAGCAACCTGATCCAGTTAGCAACGTGTCCCTGCCCTGCAGGGCGTGGAATGGGATCATCCTAAACCAGCAGGAAATACACCCTGATCTTGATTAATAACTGGGGCAAGGCTTTCTCAGACTGAGCACAAAGCAAACACCCATTAAGTCATCGTTAACACGCTTAATTAGACCAGGCTGCCAAACACTTGGACCAGAGAAGCTGTGGCTGCTCCATCCTTGGAATGTTCCAGGCTGGATGGGGTTTGGAGCAGCCTGACCCAGTGGAAGGTGTCCCTGCCCTGCAGGGAGTGGAATGGGATAATCCTAAACCAGCAGGAAAMMCACCCTGGRCTTGATGAATGACTGGGGCAAGACTTTCTCAGACTGAGCACAAACCAAGCACTCTTTAAGTCATCCTTAACACTCTTAATTAGACCAGGCTAATTAAGGCTAAGCACTTTGGACCAGAGAAGCTGTGGTTGCTCCATCCTTGGAATGTTCCAGGTTGGATGAGTTCTGGAGCAACCTGGGGGTGTCGAAGCTTTCCCTGCCCYRCAGGGAGTGGAATGGGATAATCCTGAAGGTCCCATCCCACCCAAACCATTTTGGGATTTATTCAAGGATCAGATGAAGATGTTGAGGGAATTYGAAGGGGTGGAGTCTCTGCTGCTGCCTGGGATGGGGAGCTGAGGCTGGGATCACATGGGGAGGAAAATCCATCTGTCATTCTTGGAGCAGCCCGAAAATTCCACGGCCAACGTGTCATAATTACAGTGAGACAAATAGAGGTATTTAGGCTGGATGTATGGAATTGAGGAAATGTCACAATTGGCTTTAGGGATTACTGGAAATGCAGAAGAAACCCAATAATTTAATAGCAATATCAAAGTACAGGCAGCAAGTCATGTCCTTGACAAGGCTCTCAGCTGTGATGAATGGAAATGAAAGGACATTATTTCCTCCAGTTTGGGGCATTATTTGAAAGGCAGAACCGAAGTAATAGAACATAATTGAATTATATTTTTATATCCATTGCTGCGTGTGCATCCATTTCATTTACAGCCAGCATTTCTTGCAGGAACACAACGCCAATATTCCTAACGAGACACACAGTGCTCAGAGAGCAAGGGTTTGAGCTCCCCGCCAGGCTGGAAGCAGCACTCCTGTAACTATTTACTCCAAAAAGTTCAAACAAGAGTGGGTTGGAATTCCCAGATTTCGAGTTAGAATCAGAAAAACACAGAATGGGATTGGGAGGGAGCTTAAAACTCATCTTGTTCCACCCCCTGCAATGGCAGGGACACCTCCCACCRTCCCAGGCTGCTCCAATTCCCAATGTCCAACCTGGCCTTGGGCACTGCCAGGGATCCAGGGGCAGCCACAGCTGCTCTGGGAATTCCATCCCAGCCTCTCCTCAACCTCCCAGCTAGGAATTCCTTCCATAAATCCAACCTAAATCTCCCCTCCTTCAGCTCCATTCCCCATCATATTTTCTTTTTTTTTTTTTTACTGTTATTTTACAGAGCAAAAATCAACTTTTTATTGCCTACCCTGCAACAGGGCAGGTGTTTACTTTTCATCATCAAGCCTTCAAAAACCACAAATTACCCCTAAAAAATATAAACCCAGGGAAAAAGAAAAAAATCCTAAAACTGAAAAAGCAATAAAAATCTCTTTCAYAATTTTCTATGTTTATCTTCTGCTGCTACAGAGAGATCCCAGTGGAAGTTGCACACCACGTGAAAAGAGGAGAAAATTCTTCAGCTAAACAGTTCTAGAGTTCTAGAACAGTTCTAGTTCTAAAAATTTGGGTTTAGGCAAATAAAACATATTTATCTTACATCTCATAATTTTTTTACTTACTCTCTCTTTTCCCCTATTTCCTTTTCACTGCCTTTAAATTTCCAGCGCTTCCAGGTCAAGGAGAAATAAAGAGAAGCTTCTCAAATCCCTTCCAAGTTTGTCCTTTTTTTGACTTGATACATGGAATGACTGAGGTAAAATATTCCCAGAGCAGCTTTAAGCATTGCAGTTGCTTTAGGATCATCATGGAATGGTTCCTCACGGAATGGTTTGGGTCAGGAGAGACCTCAGAAATTACCTAATTCCAACCCCTCATGTCACAGGCAGGATTTAGGGCTTTCCCTGGCACACAGGAGAGATTTCCAGCTGGTAAAATACCTGGATCTGTTCTGGGACAAAGGGRTGGCTCCCCTCACCCAGGGCAGTTGTCCTTGATGGCCAGAGCCAGCCTTGTCTGTGTCCCTGAACCTCCCACTGGGGTCCCTGAGCAGTCACTGCTCCTGTCAGGGATTAAAAAGAATAAAAATCCTATTTTTCAGTCTGCCCTGAGCCTGTCTCTGAAATAAAGAGGCTTAAAGTTGAGGCAAGAGCAAGATCATTTTGTCTGGGCACCCTGTCAAAAATGGAAAATTCTGAGGTTCAGGGAGCAGAGTGGGGAGTTACAGGACAGAAATAAAGGATGGAATTACCAGAGAATTGTAAATTGGAATATCCTGAGTGGGAAAGATCCACAAGGATCACAGAGCCCAACTCCTGTCCCTGCCCAGACCCCCAACAATCCCAYCCTGGGCATCCCTGGAGCTCCTGYAGCTCTGGYAGCCTCAGGGCTGTGCCCATTCCCTGGGCAGCCTGGGCAGTGCCAGCACCCTCTGGGGGAAGAACCTTTCCTTAAAATCAAAAACTGCAAACCAATATAACTATAAATCACATTTATGAAGGTTTTTCGGCTGAGCTCAGTCTTTATATATTCCCAAATATCCACACAAGCCAATCCAGGTATCCCTATCCCATTCCTCAGTGGAATTTCCCTTTTCCCCTCTCCTCTAGAACTTTTCCAGAATCCCTCTGCTTTTCCAGCCTGGGGGCTGCAGCTCTGCTGGCTCACATCTTTATGCTCYTTTTTCTCGGGATTTCAGCTGCTCACAGTGACCCCAAGATGTGTACAAGCCTCTTTTCCCAGTCCTGCTGTCGAAGAAGGAGTCAGGGTTCCTCTGTTCTTGTTCTCAAGGTTGTTTTTTATTTCTTATCTCTATCATTCTTTCCCTGGCCTGCTGAGGTCTGTCCAGCAGGTCAGACAGAGGCACACTGACCACCCTCAGGGTGGTGTTATCTTTTTATACCAAAAACTACATGAACATTATTTACCATAACTTCCCAATACCTATCCCCTATGTTAGACAGTGAGCTTCCACCTTAAAACAATCCAGGAGTGCCAACATCACCCAGAAGATGGAGGCCAAGAAGAAGAAGGAGAAAGGCTGGACAYKCCCAGATTCCTCCATCTTGCCTCCTGAACCCCCATTCTGAAAACCCCAAAATTCTACTTTTTCACCCTGTGATAAATTCACCGTCATTCTACTCAAACTTTCATGGCTTGCAGGTCTTCATATAAAGTTGGTAATTTTTTCCATGGGCCAGAATCAAAGGCACAGCGGTCTTGGGCTCTGTGCCAAGGTCTCTGAGCCCCCTAGCAGGGTCTTGAGTCCTCCAGGGCAGCCAGAGGGATTTCCTGGGTTCCATCTTTTTTCCTGGGTGCTTTTCCTCTCCCTTTCCCAGCACTTTGCTGCCTCGTGGGTGGGCTCATGCTGCTGCTCAGGCACAAAGTGGCATTGAGGATTCCAGTGGGAGGAAGGGAGGAGGATCTCAGCTTTTTCAGGCACTTCCTCGCTGCTTTTGCTCGGGACAGGCTACAAATGCTCCCAGATCCCACACTGGAGGGATTCATTCCATGGGGTGTAAGGGCCTGAATGAGGGATGTGGGACCCCAGGGGCTCTCCAAATGCAGTTTATTGTACCCAAGGTGTCCCAGCAGCCCAGGGCCATGGGTGACAGAGCTGTGCCCACAGCTGGCAGCTCCAGCTGCAGGCAGGCCTGGACACCCTTAGTTTAGGTTCCAATGCATTACAGACTTTTCTGTGCTGAGCATCTTCATACAGCAGAACCAATCTATACCTTAACTGTTACCTATAGCCCACCATAACTACTGTAATTACCATATTCATGTCACTGTTCTCCAGTCACTAAAAGTCAGTACATTACAGTTTAAGCCAGAAGTTGTTGTTCAGTTTTCTCACAGTGGAAAATTCAGAGACCTTTTTTCTACTTGTCACATTTTCTGACTTGTTTGCCTGTGCTCTCTTTGTGCTTGGTAAAAACATCTTCTTGTTTGGGGTGGGTTTATCCTTTGCTCTAAGCCATAAAAACCCTTCTAACTCACACACCCTTTGCCTCCTTGGTTAGCCAGGGAGACTGGCTCAGCAGTTCTAGATCAAAACTTGCTTCCATCTCTATTCCTTCTTCAGACTCTACATTCAAAAACCTTTCTGCCAAGCACACACATCTGTGAGACTTCCTTGTCAAACTTGCATCCTTTCCAGCAGTGGGGATTTGATCCAGAGGTGCTGAGGGAAGCRGGATCCTCCCTTTGGCAGCTTAAACCCATCATGGCATTGCCCCTTCCCTGCTGAATTTAATCCATGCAGGATTAAATCCATCCCAGCCATGCCAAAGTCAGGCCTGCAAGCCGAGGTCGTGCATCTAAGAGCCCCTAGAGCACAATTCCTGCTTTCCAAAAATAGAAGGGATGAGTTGTTCCTCAATTCCCCGAGTGCAGCTCAGCCTGAGCAGCTCCAGACACCTCAGCCCAGCCCTGCTGCAACAGCAACATCCTAATTAGTGGATTAGGGCTGGCTGCCTAACGAGGAGCTGCCAAGGAGGGGCCCTCAGGCTTCTGGAGGACACGGGAACAAACATCAGCAACGTGCTCGGGAAAAGGGAGCTGGGGTCCAGGGATGTACGAAAAGGGAATTTTTTGGGAATGCAGAGAAGCAGCTCTGGTTGGGACCCAGTGTTTGTAGGGATGGGAACGTGGAGGGCTCTGCATTCCCACAGGGCTCAGCTTCTCCAAGGAGATCAGCAGGACCTGGGGACACTGGGATGAYGTGAGCCCCAGGGAATACAGGAAATGTTCTTTTTACACTCATGGAATTGTTTGGGTTGGAAAACACCTCTAAGACATCRAGTCCAACCATTCCCAGCCCTGCCAAGGCCACCACTGACCCTGTCCCCAAGTGCCACATCCACAGGGATTTAAATCCCTCCAGGGATGGGCACTCCAAACCTCCCTGGGCAGCAGTGACAGAGCTGGGGAACCCTTTCCAGGAAGGAATTTTCCCAGTGTCCAACCTGAGCCTCCCTGGGTGACACTTGAGGTCATTTCCTCTTACCCTGGAGGTTTTTACATGGAAAATGGGAACCCAACATCCCCCGGCTGTGCCCTCCTGGCAGGAGCTGTGCAGAGCCACAGGGGCCCCTGAGCCTCCTTTGCTCCAGGCTGAGCCCCTGCCCAGCTCCTCAGGGATTCTCCAGCCCCTGCCCAGCTCCCTCAGGGATTCTGCAGCCCCTTCCCAGCCCCCTCAGGGATTCTCCAGCCCCTGCCCAGCTCCCTCAGGGATTCTCCAGCCCCTTCCCAGCTCCCTCAGGGATTCTCCAGCCCCTTCCCAGCTCCCTCAGGGATTCTCCAGCCCCTTCCCAGCTCCCTCAGGGATTCCTGAGACAAGACACCCACACTCCAACAGGAAAAATCCTGCTGCAAAGGGAAAGAGGGAAAGGGAAAGTGGATAATTCCTCAGTCCATGCCAGGACCAGATTCCTYGTCAGCCCTGCAGGGAGCCAAAACYAGCCAGGATAACGGGATTGGTGGGGGCAAGAYTTAGACCTAATAAAGAACAGGACTGGGAGATCCCTTCCAGCTTTGTTTCCTATTATTCCTTTTTGCTAAAGAATTATTCTGGAAAAGCTGTGGATGCCTCTGGAAATGTCCAAGGCCAGRATGGACATTGGGGCTTGGAACACCCTGGGACAATGAAAGTTTTCCCTGCCCATGGAACTGGATGAGATTTAAGCTCCTTCCATCCCAAACCCTTCTGGGATTCCATGAAATCATCCACCTGCAGTGCTCAGCTCGGAGCACCCTCAGGATTTCCAGCCCCTTTCATGCAGATCCCACCCACCTCCCCCCAGGAATGCCAGGAAATGTGAAGAGAAATATTTGTTCCACCCTCCATAATTCCCTTTGCAGYGCATTGTCTGACTGACAGGAAACAAAGCAAGTTTATCATGACAGGCTTCAGCCTAATCGAGGGATTAAAAGTGAATTAAGCCTTTTTTAATTTGTCTCCCACCACATGCCCCAGACAGAGCAGCAGCTTCAGCTGTGATTTCAATGAGCTGTGGCAGGCAGCTGAAAAATCACGGATTGAAAGACTCATCTTGCTCGGGAAAAGTTCCTGGGCTGGTTTATTTTCTCCTGGAAGCTGCCAAAACTCAGCCTTAATTTATGGATTAATGATCACCTGCACTAAACTGGCTGCTAATAGACAAAGTAATATCATTTCCAAATGAATCAGTGCCACCCAAGCTGCTTTGTGGAGCGAGATAAAAACCTGATTTGCCTTTCCTCAATCATATTACAGGAGCTATTCTGAGGAGCCCAGAATTCCCGAGGTTTTCTGGGTAAATATCCTGCTTTTTCTCTGGCATTTTGAAACAATGAACGCTCTTGAAAAGCTCCATTCAGGTTATTCTTAGCTCGGAGTGTTGCATGTGCCATTCAGCAGGAGCTGGGGCTAAAATTCCCTTTTTTTAGTGCCTCCCATGAAAAGTGGTGTCATCATCAGCTGTCAGTAATTCCAAGCTGAGCTGGGCTTGGAACAGCAGATCCAGGGATTTCTGCAAGAGGAGGAATTTGTTGCTGCTCACAGAAACCTGAGCAAAGCACAGTGCAGGTAAAG
Organism: Cardinalis cardinalis; assembly: GCA_014549065.1. NCBI lineage: Eukaryota > Metazoa > Chordata > Aves > Passeriformes > Cardinalidae > Cardinalis > Cardinalis cardinalis. The sequence continues at coordinate 562,579 of JACDOX010000321.1, forward strand.
GCAGAGAGAATCCCAAAATCATGGAATAGTTTGGGATGGACGGGG
>JACDOX010000321.1:563348-578144 GCA_014549065.1 Cardinalis cardinalis
TGCCAGAGGGCAGGGATGGATGGGAGATTGGGAATTGGGAATTCCTGGCTGGGCTGGAATTGCCAGAGCAGCTGGGGCTGCCCCTGGATCCCTGGAAGTGCCCAAGGCCAGGCTGGATATTGGGGCTTGGATCACCTTGGGATAATGGAAGCCGTCCCTGCCATGGCAGGGGTGGCTCTGGCTGGGATTTAAGATCCAATCCAAACCATTCCATGATTCCATCAAATGCAGAACAGCCAAATTCCCCCATTCTGACCCCACAAAATGCAGCTGAATAAACACACACAGAACCACAGCAGTGACAACAAATCTGGGACATACTTGCACCTCTCGGATATTCCTGGCTCTCCATCCCATCCCTCCAGTTTCCAATTAAACCCTATGGACAGGACAGGACTGAAAGAGCTTCAACTTCGGGCTCTGATTTTCATTACTTTGGATTTATCCTGGATTCCTCTGGATTTACAACTTCTCTAATTTCTCCCAAGTTACAGCAGGTGAAGTTCAACTGAAGAACTTCTGTGAGGTGATGTTTTATTAAATGAGCAAAGCTTTKGTTTAGAGTCCTCCCCACCTCAGTCCCTGTCCTTAATGAGCTCCTGCATTAATCACTTTTCACATCTAATCCTGCCCTTGAWGCTTGTGATCAAATTCCCCATGGAAAAGAGGGAATCCTTGCTATTTTCCAGGTTTGTTTACTTGGGAAATTACTCCAGAAAAGACAATTTTCTCCCCAAATAACCATGGCATGTGTAAGGTGGGAATGATTTCTTTTTTTGGCAAGCTTGCCCCAGGATCACCCATCCYGGGCTCAGGAAATGAGTTTGATGTACCCCAAGTGCTGGAACATCAATTTTTTTGAAGATRAGGGTCAACATGAACTGAGACTGTGCTGGCTCCAACAGCAAAGTAATTCCAAGGAAAAAAATCCCAATCCCAAGGGAGTGGGATTAATTCCCACACTCTCTTGCCATGGATGAAGGTGGATGAGGGTCAGAAGTGGCTCCCAACTCCCAACCCCACCTCCCATGGAAAGGCTTTTCCTGCCAGGAAACCAGAGCTGCTCATGAGGGACAAACTTCACTTCAGAATATTTTTTCCCCCTGGAAAAATTAATTGGAGTGTAAATTAAGGCCTTCCAAGACATTTTYCTGGATATCTTTGGAGAAAACCATAATTCCTGGTGGAGCTGATTTCAAGGGTTGGGAACAGCAGTGGGAAACCTCAGGTCTGCTGTCCAAACAGCAATTCCAAAAAAAGCTGAAGGCAACTCCTTGGAATAAAACCCTGAGGACGGGAATGATGGGAAATATGGAAGTGCAAATAAAATTCCTCGTTGACCCCAGCCATGCTGAGCATTTTAATTTTGTGTTCACTTTCTCTCTGATTTCAGACACAAATTATTAAGGCCTAACCCACCCTAACCTAACCTGAAGTCTCCAAATGTTCCAACACTTCCTGTGGAATTGTTTTCCAAAGCACATTCCCCTGAAATTCCCGACTAGTCAGAAATCCAAGCTCACTTTGGCTCTTTGGTGGGAGGATCAGAAACCATCTCAGACACATCCTGTGCTGATCCTGAACACGGAGCCTTTAGGAGAGGTAAAACCTGGGATTCCCATCCTTCCCCAGCACTCCCAAGTGCATTTCTTGGGATTGACCCCTGGTTACAGCCACAAGGAGAGGGAGAGACACAACTGACTGATCCATAAGGGATGAGCCCAAAAACCAGAATAAATTCACAACAAATTCCACAAAATGGACACAACTTTTCCATGGATTCTACCTAAAGGCTCAGCGACCTTCCCACAAAAGGATTTCAACACATTGGAAATATCCAATAACGCCTCAGATATTCCCATTTGGAACAATTAAATCCAAAAGGAAACATTTTGGTTGGAATCAATGAAGGAATTGATGTTTCGGTCAATGTAAGAAAAGGTCAAATCAATCCCTGAAATCAATGCCAGAGTAGAGAAAGGTTGGGGTTTTCCCATGAAATATTTTGTGGAATAAAAATTCTAAAGTTTCAACAGCACAGGGAAGACAAGGARCTATTGGAGGTGATGGAACTGGTCCATGGAGTCCCTCAGCTCTGGAGCCAGGCTGGGAGAGCTGGGAACGTTCACCTGGAGAGAAGGCTCCAGGGAGAGCTCAGAGCCCCTGGCAGGGCCTGRAGGGGCTCCAGGAGAGCTGGAGAGGGACTGGGGACAAGGATGGAGGGACAGGACACAGGGAATGGCTCCCAGTGCCAGAGGGCAGGGATGGATGGGAGATTGGGATTTGGGAATTCCTGGCTGGGCTGGAATTGCCAGAGCAGCTGGGGCTGCCCCTGGATCCCTGGCAGTGCCCAAGGCCAGGCTGGACATTGGGGCTTGGATCACCTTGGGATAATGGAAGCTGTCCCTGCCCATGGCAGGGGTGGGAATGAGATGGACTTCAAGGTTCTTCCCACCCAAATCATTCCAGGATTCCCTGAAAGAGCCCCAGATTCCAGAGCTGAGTGCAGCCGGGGCAGGGGGTGCTGCTGGGGCTTACCAGTTTTGTTGGAGAGGCGGAAGGACACCATTTTATCCGGGATGCTGCAGACATTCCGCACCGAGGCGATGCAGCTGTAGTTGGCGTAGTCCTGAGGTCGCAGATTCTTCAGCTTCAGGATCTTGGTTTCTCCCTGGAAAAGGAGGAGAGAATGTCAGGAAGGGGCAGAGGCAGAGGAAAAATGGATRCGGATCTGGGATTTCCATCCTCCTCCAGCATTCCCAAGTGGGTTTCTTGGGATTGACCCCTRATGTTACATCCACAAGTGTCACTGTCACATTTTCTGAAAAATCCCTTCACCAGGATTTCRTCTCCTGGGAAGCTGAGAAGCTTCAGAGAAAAGGAAAATAATATTATCTTGTTTAYTTCTCCCTGTTTTGCTGCTTTGGAATGTGGTTTGGAGATTGTTTATCCAACATGTGAATTGTTTTGACTTAATGACCAATCACCATTCAGCTGTGTCTGGACTCTGGAAGAGGTCACAAGTTTTTAATTAGTATCTTGTTAAGCCGTCTGTCTGTATCCTTTCTCTATTCTTTCGTATAGTTTTAGTATACCATTCTTTAATACAATATAATACCATAAAATAATAAATTAACCCTCTAAGAACATGGAGTCAGATTCATCATTTCCTTCCTGCCGTGAAAGACCCTGAAAATACCACACACAAGACACAACCCGACTGATCCAGAAGGGATCACCCTAAAAAAAAAGGAGTAAATTCACAAGACATTCCACAAAATGGAAACAACTTTTCCAGGGATTCTACCTAAAGGCTTCCAGATCCTCCCCCAAAGGATTTCCAAAGGATTCAGGGAATATCAGCACTGGAAATCCAGAGGGAAATTGTTTGATGGACTTGAATCTCAAGTCACAGTTTTTTCAGGATAATTTATTATAAGGTACAATTTCTATGAAGAAAAAATCCCAAGGTACAAAATTTCTCCTGTTTTCCTTTAAAAATGAGGAGCTGATGGACTCTACTTTTAGCCAAGGAGCAGGGAGCTGAAAGGGACATGGAATGTCAAATTCCTTCAAAAATGGAAAGCAGAAAATAGGGAAATGGGAAATGGGAGATTCCCCCTGCAAAGTTCCAAAATAAAAATGTGGGAAATGTTCATTATCCAGTGTCCCAATAAATCTAAACAACTTTAATACTGCACATCCTTAGGAAGACATGGAATTATTTTTAACAATATCAGTGGATAAACTGCTCAGGAATGTCTAGGAAAAATATGGAAGTTTGAGAAAATGAATGTAGACACCCAGAAAAAAAAATAATAAATCCATATAAAAAATACAGCTGAGTGGGGAAGAAAGGAAACAGTCCTTGAAATTTTGGAGAGATTTTGGGAATGTTGGGATTTAAACGGTTTCCATGGACAACCCATCCCATGGAAATTATGGGATTAAAATGAAGCCCATTGCAAGGCCAAGCCTTGGAAAAGCTGCTCCTAAAGATCAAATTCCTGCTTTAGGAGGGTTCTTTGGAATAAGGAAGGGCCTGGGAAGGCACAGCCTTAGGAACACAGGGATGTGGATAAACTGCCCAGGAATGTCTGGGAAAAATAAGGAAATTTGAGAAAATGAATGTACAAAAYGGGGAAAAAATAAATCCATATAAAATAATACAGCTGACCAGGGAAAAAAAATAAACAGCCCTTCAAATTGTGGAGAGATTTTGGGAATATTGGGATTTAAATGGCTTCCATGGACAACCAACCCCATGGAAATGGTGGGAGTAAAATTAGGCCTTGGAAAGGCTGCTCCTAAGGATCAAATTCCTGCTTTAGGAGGTTTTTCTGGAATAGGGAAGGGCCTGATCCAGGTTGCCAAAGGCACTGAGTTCTGGAAGCATGGAGAAGCTTCATCCCAGCATTCCCTCCTTAGYTCCAGGTTGAACTTGGGCTGAACTCCCGATGGAATTCTGGATCCTGTCCCCAGCTCACAGAGATTTATAAAAAATGTACATATTTCCCTCAYTGGTTGGGATAATTAGTCTAATTATGTCTAATTGCATAATTATCGTAAATACAGCAAATTTAATCTCGTGCTCAGGCTGAGCAATTCCAATGAGTGACGAGGAGAATGAGAACTTTCAGGGAAAAAAAATYTCCATCAAGATTTGGCATTTGGGAAGTTCATTTTCCCAACACTTCTGTGGATAAGGATGGACAGGTTTGCTCCGTTTCTCTCCCCATGGGTGCTGGAACAAGTGGCTGATGTTTCCTGATTGACTGGAAAAATCTGATCATATTTAAGGAATTTGTTTGGATTGGCCCAGTTCTCCAAGTGTCTCCTGTGATTTAATTGCTGACTGGGTTTTGGGATCATCCCAGAGTATGGGCAAAAAGGGAGAGAGAGGGGGTTCTGCCCCTCTGCCCCGCCCAGGTGAGACCCCACCTACAGTGCTGCTCCAGCTCTGGGGACAGAGCAGGACAGGGAGCAGCTGGAGAGATCCAGAGAAATCCATGGAGCTGCTCCAAGGGCTGGAGCTGCTCTGGAGCCAGGCTGGGAGAGCTGGGAATGTTCCCCTGGAGAGGAGAAGGCTCCAGGGAGAGCTCAGAGCCCCTGGCAGGGCCTGAAGGGGCTCCAGGAGAGCTGGAGAGGGACTGGGGACAAGGCATGGAGGGACAGGAGCCAGGGAATGGCTCCCAGTGCCAGAGGGCAGGGATGGATGGGAGAYTGGGAATTGGGAATTCCTGGCTGGGCTGGAATTGCCAGAGCAGCTGGGGCTGCCCCTGGATCCCTGGCAGTGCCCAAGGCCAGGTTGGACAGAGTTGGGATTCCTGGGYTGGAAAGGGATGAGCTTTATGATCCTTTCCCACCCAAAGCATTCCAGGATTCTGTGTTTACCAGAATAATAAAAGCATCATAAGAAAAACTCTTTTTGGGGGTAAAAACCCCAATAAATTTTGTTTCCCTTTCCATTCCATTTCACTTCCAGATTAAAATTCACCTTCAGAACCCTCAAGAAAAAAAATCTCTCTCAAAATTCCCAAGTCTTCATCCTCTGAAGCCAAATACCCTCTGTCCCTCTTCCCATCAGCTCTCCCTGTTTGCATCCCTACCATGAGATGAACTAATTAAGCAGAACATGTTGATGACTCTTGAACCTTTAATTACATCTTTTCCTCTCATAAACACAGAGCAGATCTTGCCTGCAYGGATCCAGGCCACGCTAATTCCAGCTGCCCTCCAATAACTGGAGAAAGGTTATGGATAAGATTGGAATATCACCAGCACCATCTGATTTATTCATTAATTAAACCCATACCGAGATTTTAGGAAGAATGATCTTAATAACCCAAAAAAAAAAAGAATCTAATTTCATGTGACACATTTTAGTAGATGAATCCTTAGATTTTAGGGAAGGCAATCCTCAACATTTCCATTATGAAATATAAAATAAAAAAAATCCACTTTCCCTTTTTAATTAAAACATTTCAAAACTCCAGTTTACACTYGAGTCCAAGCAAAGCCCCAGATTTGCTAAACTGGGTCCGTTCATGTTAAATTAAAAATAATCTCATTACATTTAGGACACCAATAACTTGGCTCTGTGATTTAATTCCCATCTCTGCAAGGTTCCGGGCTCCACATTTCTCCGGAAAACACGGAGCTGTTGGAGCAATATAAAGCTGTCAAGTACAATAAAAAGCCACAAATGAAGGTGCTCTCAAATCATTAACTGAAAATTATTTATGAAAGTCGCAGTTGCTTTCTGCTCTGAACACCAAATTACCAAGCAGTTTTCACCTCTGTCTTTCCTTGTTATTCCTTCAGATATTCCAAACCAATTTTTCCTCTTTTTTTTCCCTTTCTTCTTTTTTTTTTTTCTTCAAACACCATCCCACACTTTTGGCCACAGACAATGGGATTTGCCACCTTTTTTCATCCAGCCTCGGTGCAAATGTGTACATGATAAATTAATCTCAGCTTATCTGACAGAGCCAGGATTCCTTCAGGGCTGGGAATGGGAGCAGGAACACTTTGGAAAAGGTTTTATTTCCTTTTTTGACACCTCATTTTCAAGTGGGAGAATTGTGAAATGAAACCTTATATTTAAAGATAAAAGAGGCAGAAAAAAGGAGTATAAAAACCAACATGGGGAGCTCCCACAGAGTTGGGAATCATGGAATTTTTAAGGTTGGAAAAGCCCTCCAAGATCATTAACTCCAACCATCAACCAYCACCATGGTCTCCATGAATCCTTGTCCTCAAATGCCACATCCACACTTGATTTTTGAATACTTCCAGGGATTGAGGCTCCAACCCTCTTCTGGGCAGCCTGTACCTCTTCCATAAAGAAATTTTTCCTAAAATTTAATCTACATGAAGAGTGTAATTAAGGCTGAGCGTGGAATCACTGAATTGGAACAGGAAGGATGAGGAAACGGGAATCAGAAGTTTGGGCTTGCAGGATCCAATAAAAATCCCTTTAAAAGGCCTCCTGTAGCTATCACTCCCCCATCATTTAATAATTCATATTTTTACAAAAACTAAATCTATTTTATACCAGCAAATCTATTAACAACACCCAGGAGCCTTTGGGTGGGGCATCATCATCTGGGGGCCATCCCCAGTCCTCACCCTACAAACCCAGCTGGCACATCCCATTACAAAGCCTCAAGATGGGAAAAAATTCCCGTTTTTTAGGCCTACCTGGGTAAAGAAGGGCTCGTAGATCTCCACTCCCTTGTCAGAGCCCTGCAGCAGCACCTCCTGGCCRCGGCGCCAGCTGTAGCGCACGGGCGGGTTGGAGTTGGCCACGCACCTGAGGAACACGGTCTTCTCATAATAAAACTGCTCCTTGGCTTCCCCGATGCTCTGGTGGACCGTGACTATGGGATCATCCAAATCTGGGGAAAAAGACAGCCAGGGAAAAGCAAGTTTAAGCCAGGCTTTAGGTGACTCAACGACAGCGCGGCGCTGGGAATTTCCCGCAACGCCTCATAACTAGTCATGGGTAAAACAGAGACAAAACAGCTCGACAAGCCCCAGATTTTAGGAATTTTGCAGCAAAAGTCAGGTTTAGGATTTATTTCCTTCTTCCCAACTGGATCTCCTTCAAAACTCACATTTTTAGGCAGAACAACACAGCCAATCTCATGCAAATGTCAATCATATTTCTATTATAGTGCGATGATTACCGCGGTTTCGTCTGGTTCGCAGCTTTACTCCTTGTTTCTTCTAACTCTTTTCCACAAAATTATAAAGCTTTGGCAATAAATAGACAGCCTGATTTGCATCCAAATGGCAGGATCCAGGAGTCCATGGATCATGTGCACGCAGCTGTTTGCTTTTAAAGCTGCAATTTAAGGCAGCAATTTAATGCAGATTCCCTGCTTTTAGTTACAGGCATTTAACTTCCAGCAGGTAAATTCATCCCAGGCTTTGGAACACATTTCTCTTGATTAAAATACAGATATCGGATAATTACTCCCACTGCAGCAGCTCCAAGAAAATGAGATGCCCACAACGAGGAATTGGCTTCCACAAGGAATGAAAACACTATAGCCCTTGGAATTTGAGGATACCAAAGTAATTAATTTGAGCTCTATCCCACCAGAAAAAAAAAAAAAAGATTCCTGGTCTGGGGGTTTTTCTGAGCTTTGTCTGGAGGGGCAATTTTATTGAGGAAGGAAAGAAATGGAACAAGAGAAAACAAGGAAAGAAAGGGATGGTTTTGCTAAGTACTGGTTAAAAACACACAACTTCCAAATGACCACTCTCACAGCTGGGAATTCCTTCCAATATCCCATCAATCCTGGCTCTCTGCCAGTGGGAAGTTATTCCCCCTTCTCCTGTCCTTCCATCCCTGCAAACCAACAGTTTCAACGGGAAGAACTTTGAAGACCATCCCATCCTATCCCACCCCTGCCACGGGCAGGGACACCTCCCACTGTCCCAGAGTGCTCCCAGCCCCAATATCCAGCCTGGCCTTGGGCACTGCCAGGGATCCAGGGGCAGCCCCAGCTGCTCTGGCAATTCCAGCCCAGCCAGGAATTCCCAATTCCCAATCTCCCATCCATCCCTGCCCTCTGGCACTGGGAGCCATTCCCTGGCTCCTGTCCCTCCATCCCCTGTCCCCAGTCCCTCTCCAGCTCTACTGGAGCCCCTTTAGGTACCCTCAGCTCTCCCTGGAGCCTTCTCYTCTCCAGGGGAACACTCCCAGCTCTCCCAGCTTGGCTCCAGAGCAGCTCCAGCCCTCAGAGCATCTCTGTAATCTCTTCTCCAACAATTCCATGTTTTTCTTGTGCTGAAGTCCTGGACTCAGCATTCCAGGTGTGCCCTCCAAGCACACAGGAACACAACAGTCCATGCGCAMCTCAGCCTTGGCTGCAGCCATTCCAGAACCTTCTCAGCACTGCTTATTCCTTAAAATTCCTTAAAACCCTTTGGATAGGGGTTAATTATTCCTTTATCCCCAAATTTAACCCTATTTTTGCAAATTCTGGTGTGAGTAATTATCAAAATGTTGGTTCATCAGGTTTATTTGAGGCCAAATTTCAGTGAAATGGAGAACGAGAGTCTCAAATCTTCAAATGATCAAAAGGAACCAGTCAAAGGCACCCTCAAATCCCTCAGCTAAGTTGGAGAATCCTGAAATTGTTGAGGTTGGAAAAGCCCCCTGAGATCACCAAATCCAACCATCAACCATCACCACGTTCACCACTAAACCACAGGCTCATGAGCCACATCCATAACTGGTAGAACTTTTCCAATGGCACTGACTCCATCCCTTCCCTGAGCAGCCCCTTCCAAAGCTTGAMAATCCATGGAACTCTTAAGGAAGAACTTTGTTAATAAAATAAATAGATTAGAAAATATAAAAATTCCATGTTGAAAAGCAATTTCCAGAAAAAAAAGGCCAAGCCTAAATACTAAAAATTCATCCTAAGACTAAAAATTCATCTTGAGCTGCTCCAATTCTATTTGCATAAGAAGACTGAAGCTGGAGAGTCTCTTGATTAATTGGAAACAAAAACTCTTCCAAAATTCCCAACAATTCCAGCAATAATACCTCATAATGGGGCACAGGTTTTAAATAAATGTTACCTTCGTCCCCCCTTCCAAAACATCTAATTTCAGATCACAGAAGAAAATTGTGGATCTGCTGCTCCAAATTAGGATGGCATTTCCTAATGAGATTTCAGTTTTGTTCAAAAGGTTATTTGAAATCATGGCAGTGCTTGAAAAGGGTTGAGAGTGCTCAGAAATTCTGGTTTCTCCTCATGAGGTTGAAAGTAAAAAAGAGAAAATTAACTTGCTTCAATTTTTAGGGTCAAACTCCTGAGCTGTGATGGAGAACAGAACGTTTCCCACATTGATTCCCAGGTTATCCCTATTAAAGCACATCCCTGGATGGCAAACAAGGAGCCATGAGCTCCACCAATGAGTCCAGGGATGCTCTTTCAATCGCTGACCCTCGGATGAAGGTGAATCCTTGGATAAAAGACCTGAGAGGTCCAAATCTGGGCTCAGCTTCATTTTCATGGAGTTACTCAAGACAAGGCAGAGGAAATCCCTTAAAACCTGGAACCAGGACTGATACCAAGACTGAAACCACGTCCATCCCCGGCTGCAAGAGCAGCAGAGCTGTTTCCAGGGAAGGACTTGTCYAACCCATCCCTGTGAGACAAATTCCTGTCCAGCTCCAGACATGGATAAACTGGAACAATGCAGGGAAGGCCCCCAAGGTGCAGAGAAGGCCACCCAGATCCAGAGGGAGCTGGGTTTGGCCAACCTGGAGATGGTTGGATGAAGGGAAAATCCAAATTCTGTCTTCAAATTCCAACCAGGGACTCCTGGAGAAGACGAAGACAAAGAAGAAGCCAGGATGAAGAGCAGATGGAATTTCTGTCTTCAGCTTGCTACCAGAAAGTTCCAGAGAAGGTGRAAAGCTCTTCTTGGAGGTGCAGAGGAAAGGACCATGAGATCCAGGCTGCACCAAGAGAAATTTCTCCTGGATATAAGGAAAACAAATTCCCTGTGCAATCAGCCAATTGTCCWGAGGGGCCATGGGATACTTGGAGACATCCAAAGCTTGGCTGGACAGAGTCCTGAGGAATCTGACCTTGAAGGTGACCCTGGTTTGAGCAGGGGGTTGGACAAGAGGTCATTTTAGGTAAGTGATTCCAAATCACTCCATGATTCCAGGAGCTGTGATGTCATCAACCGCTTGTCCAATCTGCTCTCTTGGAACAGGTCCATGCTGGATCATGGAAATAGGGAATGGTTTGGCATGGAAGGGATCTTAAATCCCATCCCATTCCAGACCYTTCCATGGGCAGGGACATCTTCCACTATCCCAGATGGCTCCAAGCCCCAATGTCCAACCTGGCCTGGGACACTTCCAGGGATCGAGGGGCAGCCACAGCTGCTCTGAGAATTCTGTCYCAGCCCCTCCCCACCCTCCAAGTCAGGAATTCCTGATTCCCAATMTCCCATCCATCCCTGCCCTCTGGCTCTGGGAGCCATTCCTTGGCTCCTGTCCCTCCATCCYTTGTCCCCAGTCRCTCTCCAGCTAATCCCTTCCAAGCAAGCACYGAACTATGGCAAGGGATGGATTTTTACAGGAATATCGGGAAAGCTCCAAGAAATCCAAGTTGGGAATGGAACTGCAGCAAAGCCTCTGCCAAAGCATTTCATAATGGTCAATTAATGGAAAATTCCCACTGCAGAACCTGATGGAATTTTTTTTCCAACAGCAGTGCTGGAAAGATCCCGACAGCTGCAGCAAAGCCAAAGCAGAAGCRCTACCAGGAGAGTGAAGTATGCTCCCAATTTTTGGGAGATTTCCCTGAACATTCCCAGTGTTGGGAATGTGTGACTGGGTGGTTACATAAAGCTGGGCTCTGCTCAGGCCACGTGAGGGCCAGAAAAGAGAAAAAGCAGGAAAAATACGGTGTTGGGAGAAAGGATTCTGCAGAGATATTCCAGGGAAACTCGAAAATTCCCTGCCTTTAGCCAGGTAGTTTAMAGCCACCTGATCCTCGTGCTCATGGAAGTTCTCCAGAATTCTGGCTTCAATTCTGGTTGAATTAGCACTAATTGATATTCAATTATCTAAACAGATTTTAAACCCCCTCTTTTAAAAGCTGGGGGCAGTTGCGGGTGGTAGCTCTTTCCCAGAAGCAAGGGAATATCCAGGGGCTTGGAAGGCTGGGAGGGAAGGGAAAGGCTTGGAATGGACACCCAGAGAAGCCCCTGGATCMCTGGAAGTGTCCAAGGCCAGGCTGGAGGAGACTTGGAGCAGCCTGGGACAGTGGAAGGTGTCCCTGCCAYGGCAGGGGTGGAATGGGATGGGATTTGAGGTCCCTTCCATTCCAAACCATTCCAGACACAATAATTTCTGATACCACACAAAAACAAACYTATGCATATTTAACATTAGGAAGCTCAACAAGATGAATCTCTTCACTGTTTTACAAGAAAAGGAAAAAGCATCCCAAAATTTCCCATTTGGGTTGATGAAATTATGAGGAGTCACCAGATTAATCCATCTTTAAATCAAGCTGAAGTCATGGGTGCTGCTATGCGGTTAAAGTCTCTTAATCAACCTGAAAATAATTAGGGAAAGATGTTTCCCACAGAGGTTTGTGCCACCATCAGGTTCAATTTCTCAGTCTTTAAACTCTGAATTGCACCAAGCACTCCCCAAAACCCAGATGGGCCAGGCATGGTAAACACCGGATTGGAAGAATTCCCCTCACACATCCCTGAGCTCTTGAACAAATGGAAAACTCAACCTAAGCTGATCAAAACGGGGCTAATCCAAACTCCCTGGGAATTGCATCATCGTGGTGGAGCGGAGGTGCACAGAAATGTGGCAGACGCTGTTCAAATCCTCCTTGTGCAGAATTCCAAAGCAGGGAGCTGCCTGGGAGAGGGAAACAGGGATCACGATCCCCTGCTGACCTGAGCTTCGGGAGAGTCACAAAGAGGAGCAGCTTGGCAGGATCCAGGCTGGATTTGCTGGATCATCTCCTCCCAGCTGCTGGGCCTGCAGTTTGCTGATTTCATTTGTTAATTAGCTGCCTTTGTCTTCAGATGTTGGGAGCAGGCGGGATAAGAATAAAACACATCTGGGGAAGGGATGGGAGCGGCTTCATCCCGGCGGGCAGAGCGGAGACAGCGGTGACGCATCGCTGAGCTGGAGCTATTCAGCTCCTCAGTTGTCCCCAAATGTGAAAGTGCTGCTTTATCCATGTTATTTTTCCTCTGGGAGTTATGCAGCTCCTGAGTTATCCTTAAATGTGGAAATCCACTCTTTCCCAAGCTGCTTTCCCTCCTTGACCCAGCACAAGTTTTCAGCCACGGAATCACTGAGGTTGGAAAAGAATTTAGGATCATCGAGTCCAAGCTGTGCCCAATGCTCACCTTGTCCCCAGCCCAGAGCTCTGAGTGCCACCTCCAGGTGACACCTCCAGGATGGGCACTGCAACCCCCCCTGGGCAGCTGTGCCAGGGCTGGGGAACCCTTTCCAGGAAGGAATTTTCCCAGTATCCAACCTGAGCCTCCCTGGGTAACACTTGAGGTCATTTCCTCTGATCCTGGAGGTTTTTACATGGAAAATGGGAACCCAACATCCCCCGGCTGTGCCCTCCTGGCAGGAGCTGTGCAGAGCCACAAGGGCCCCCTGAGCCTCCTTTGCTCCCGGCTGAGCCCCTGCCCAGCTCCCTCAGGGATTCTCCAGCCCCTTTCCAGCTCCCTCAGGGATTCTCCAGCCCCTTCCCAGCTCCCTCAGATGCTCCTCATAAGAATTATTCTCAATAATTCACTGAATTCCAGAAGGGTTTGGATTACAAGGAAGGAACTTAAGCCCATCCAGCACCACCCCTGCCATGGGCAGGACACCTTCTGCTATGCCAGGGTGCTCCAAACTCCATCCAAGCYGGCCTGGAACACTTCCAGAGATGAAGCAGTCACAGCTTCTCTATCAAGGCAGCTTTGAAATGCTTTGTGTGGGATATAAACCTCTAAAATCCAATTAATTTCTCTGTTTCCGGCTCCCTACAGAAAGGAAAACGAGCTCTTCCACTCTTCACGTGTCCAGTATGGACACACAACAGCTCTAACCAAGCTGCAAGGATGGGAATCAAGTTATTCCCAGCTCCATGGGAGCTATTTTCCCCTCTCCAAGCCTTTCAAAGAGATTTATTCTGCATCTGCAGTGCTGCATGTGCAGAACAGCCCCGGCACTGGGAACAAGCAGCATTTCCAGCTGCTGGAAGGAAGCAAATGTTCCCTCCTTGTTCCCACGATGGAGAGCGTGACCCTGGGAGCYCCCTGAGGAGCTGCCATCGATTTCCAATGGAATTTCGGGAGGATCAGAGCCCTGCCAGGAGGCTGTTAACACACTCCAACACAAAAGGACAGAGCAAATGACTTCAGTGTCAACAATCCCCACAYAGCTCCAGCCTCTGATGCTTTCCCGAGGGTTCAGGCTACAACAGAATTCCAAAAGGAAAAACATAATGAGCTCTCAGTGCTGGGATTTTATGGAGAGGATGTTTTCTCCCCTCTTTTAATGAGGTTATAAATACACCTGGTTGGAAATATGAGCATGTCCTGGTGACACCAGGGCCATGGCACACAGGGAGGGCAGCACTCCAGGAGGGTTTTCCTGTTCCAAGGACACCAAACAGAGCCAGTTCCCATCATTTCTGAGGCTGGATTAGCACTGGAATCCCCAGGGAGCAGGGAGGGTTTTAGCACCAACAGAACAAACAGCAACATCCACGACAATGCTCGACTTCCATAGGGATGGGAGGAGCCCTGAGGAGAAGGATTGGGAGTGTTGGGGGATCAGAGGCTGGACATGACTGGAATTGTGCCCTGGGCTGAATTGCCCAGTACGTGATTCTGCCCCTCTGCCCCGCTCAGGTGAGACCCCACCTGCAGAGCTGCTCCAGCCCTGGATCCAACAGCAGGAGGAGCTGGAGGTGCTGGAGAGATCCAGGGGAACCCATGGAGCTGCTCCAAGGGCTGGAGCTGCTCTGGAGCCAGGCTGGGAGAGCCGGGAATGTTCCCCTGGAGAGGAGAAGGCTCCAGGGAGAGCTCAGAGCCCCTGGCAGGGCCTGAAGGGGCTCCAGGAGAGCTGGAGAGGGACTGGGGACAAGGGATGGAGGGACAGGACACAGGGAATGGCTCCCACTGCCAGAGGGCAGGGATGGATGGGAGATTGGGAATTGGGAATTCCTGGCTGGGCTGGAATTGCCAGAGCAGCTGGGGCTGCCCCTGGATCCCTGG
>JACDOX010000321.1:578847-613187 GCA_014549065.1 Cardinalis cardinalis
GTTTACATTTATTTAAAATTAATTTATTTAAAAGTAAATTTGAATTAAAAATAAAATAAAAAATAAATTATAGTGATAATATATAGATTATTATTGGCTGTAAGCACCGCATGAGGGAAATCAGCACAGAACAGCTCTTTTGGCTCCAGGGAATATAAATATAAGAAATAAAAATAGCTGGAAATGGAAGGAAACCCAATTCAGTTTGAGGAAGAACCAGACTGATTTTTTTTTTTTTTAGAAAATGAAGCAGCTGAACAGAAAAACTTGGGCAGAGAGAGGATTCCTCAAAGCTCCATGATCAGATGGTTTTTAGGAAAAAAAAAAAAAAAAAAAATTAAATTGATTTTTAATAGAGCAGCAAAGGAAAAACCAACCCTAAAAAGCAGTCAGAGCTGTGAGATAAGAAAGGTCAAACTAAACCTGTGGTGTGGTCAATTCCAAGATGAAATTCCGTGGAAAAATGCAATCAGAGCTGATTTAAAAATTCCAGATCATTATCATTAAATCAAGCACACTCRAATCAAGACATGGAGTCACTGAAAGCATTTTTAATCCCACTTCCCTCAGGCTGTTCCAGAGTTCACTTTGGATCCCCACTGTGCTGGAAAATCCAGCTGGACCAGGAGCACCCACCAAAAAAATGTGGAATAAACAAGATTGAATCCCACTCTGACACTGCAGGGACTGAGGGGTTTTAACAGTAATTTTGGGTTATTAATTCCCTCTGTACCTGCATCATTTTTCCATAAACAAAGCAGAAAAAAGGGATTTCCCAAGCCAGGAAAAACAGGCATTGATGCCAAAGGCCACCTGACGTGCTCGACGTGGAATAATTGTTACAAATTGGGAGTATTAACATCTTAAGTCAGTAATTATTGGTTTCATAATCCCAAACCTAATTAATGCTTGTTCCTCCACTTCTTAAATGACAGAAACTTAATTTTGTGGAATTAATGAACAACAAACTGGGTTAGGAAAGTCTGGTTTTAGAGCACATCCATCTCTACTTAGAGAAATTTTTCCAGAGGCTCCTTAAAAGGTTTAAATAAATCCCTGTTAAAAGGGAAATTCAGAATTAATTGCATGTAAATAATGAGGAGGGGCTCCTGGAGAGACCCCACTGCTCTYTCCCTGACTTATTCTGGATTTTAAATGGTCTAAAAGGAGAATAAATATATTTGAATAGAGAAAAAAAGAAATAGTTGATTATTTCTTCATTTATAATAAACARGGGAGTGCAGAGCGGGTGGTGGAGATGATCCAAGGGTTTGAGAACTTATCCTATAAGGAAAGCTTGGGAGAATTGGGATTATTTACAAGGAAAAGGCTCCAGGGAGAGCTCAGAGCCTCTTCCAGGGCCTGAAGGGGCTCCAGGARAGCTGGAGAGGGRCTGGGGACAAGGGATGGAGAGACAGGAGCCAGGGAATGGCTTTTARTTGAAAAAGGCAAGATTTGGGCGGGATATTGAGGATTCCTGGCTGGGCTGGAATTGCCAGAGCAGCTGKGGCTGCCCCTGGATCCCTGGCAGTGCCCAAGGCCAGGTTGGACATTGGGGCTGGGAGCATCCTGGGACAGTGGGAGGTGTCCCTGCCATGGAAGGGTCTGGAATGGGATGGGATTTAAGGTCCCTTCCAACCCAAACCATTCCAGGATTCTGGGAGTGAACCCAAAGCAAGTTTCACAGCCCAGAGTCCAGAGGARGCTCCAGGATGATCCAAGGGCTGGAGCAGCTCTGCTGGGAGAGCTGGGAACATTCACCTGGAGAAGTCTCCAGGGAGACCCCAGTGCCCCCTCCTTTTGTATTCCTCACCATAATCCCAATCTTTCCTATTTTTTCCTGCAACACAATCCTTCACATTTTCACTATAATTCAAATATTTCTTATTTTTCACCACAATCCCAACCCTTCACATTTTCCCCTGCAATCCAAACCCTTCACACTTTTGCCTGCATTACCAATCCTTCACATTTTTCTCTTGCAATCCACATCCTTCAGACTTTTCACTGCAATCCACATCCTTTACATTTTCACTCCAGTCCCAGCCCTTCACATTTTTCACCACAATCTAAATCTTTCATATTTTTCCCTACCATCCCATTCCTTTACATTCTTCACCACAATCCAAATCCTTCACATTTTTTCCCTGCTATCCAAATTCCTCACATTTTCTCCTGCAATTCCAATCCTTTTTGTTTCTCATTACAATCCCAACCTTCCCTCTTTTTCACTGCAATCCCAATCCTTCATATTTCTCACTGAAATAAAAATATTTCTTGTTTTTCACCACAATCCATCACATTTGAATATTTCTTGTTTTTSACCACAATCCATCACATCCATCACATTYTCCCTTCATTCCCAATCCTTCAAATTTTTCCTTGCAATCTACATCCTTCACATTTTTCACTGCAATCCCAATCCTTCATATTTTGTACCACAGTCCCAATCCTTCACACCCTTCACCACAATCCTAATCCTTCATGTATTTGCCACAATCCCAACCCTTTGMATTTTTCACTGAAATCCAAATCCATCATATTTTTCACTCCCATCCAAATCCTCCCCAATTTTCACTGCAAATCCAGTCCCTCACATCCCTCACCACAATCCCAACCATCCACATTTTCCCCTGCAATCCCAACCCTTCACATTTTTCACTCCAATCCAAATCCTTCACGTTTTCCCCTGCAATCCCAGCCCTTCACATTTTTCACTCCAATCCAAATCCTTCACATTTCCCTTGCAATCCAAATCCATTATTTTTTTCACCACAATCCCAGTTGTTCACATTTTTCATCGTGATCCTAACCTTCACATTTTCACTACAAATCCTTCACATTTTTCCCCTGCAATTCCAGTCCTTCACACCCCTCACCACAATCCAAATCATCCACATTTTCTCCTGCAATCCCAATCCTTCACAACTTTCCCTGGAATCCCAAGCCTTCACATTTTTCACTYCAATCCCAAACTCTTCACATTTTTCACCACAATCCCAATCCTTCACATTTTTCACCGCAATCCCGACCTTCATATTTTCATCCCAATACAAATCCTTCACACTTTTTTCCTGCAATCCCAATCCTTCACATTTTCCTTGCAATCCAAATCCATCACATTTTTCACTACGATCCCAATCCCTCACATTTTCCCCTGCAATCCCAACCTTACATGCTCTTCCAACCGTAAAAACTCCGTGAGCCCACAGCATCCACAATTAAAATGGGGATTCTCGAGAAACCGAACGTTTCTTGGGAACAGCAGATATTTTAAGGCATTCTTAAAGGAGCAAAGGCAGAATTCCAGGGATTTACTCACAGTACACGTCCACTCGGATGGATTTGATGGCCGGGGAGCCCAGGCCATTCTCAGCCTTGCAGTAGTAGCGGCCTCCCTGGTGTCTCTGGATGTTGGAAATCCTCAGGGTTTCGTTGAAGACACTGGAATCTTGGAATCTGTCAGAGGCACTTCCTGCTGTTTTGGTCCACCTGATCTGAGCAAGCACCAAAAACCAGGATTACCTTTAGCTCTGGAGAATGGGCACAGTCTAAACCTCAGYATTGAAATTCAGGATTACTTTAGGTCTGGAAAATGAGCACTGTCTAAAACTSAGCACCAAAATCCAGGATAAATTTAGGTCTTGAAAATGGGCAGAGTCTAAAACTTGRCTCCATAACCCAGGATTACTTCAGGTCTGGAAAATGGGTAGAGTCTAAAATTCAGCRCTGAAACCCAGGATTACCTTTAGGTCTGGAAAAGGTGCACAGTCTAAAACTTGGCTCAAAACCTGGGATAACTTTAGGTCTGGAAAATGGACACAGTCTAAAACTCAGCGCCAATATCCAGGATTATTTAGGTCTGGAAAATGGGCAGAGTCTGAAACTCGGCACCAAAATCCAGGATTAGCCTTAAACATGGAAAGTGGACACAGTCTAAACCTCAGCACCAAAATCCAGGATTACTTCAGGTCTGGAAGACGGACACAGTCTAAAACTCAGCACCAAACCACGAGATTTGTGTGGGTGGCACGGGGATTTCACCTTGGATGACTCAGGGAAAYTCCCAAGAAACTCAACAGCTCACAGGAAMAAACACTTCATCCAGGAGTCCCTGAGGAGCTGCATTTCATGCCAGGGTGTTCCAAACCCCAGTTCTCCAGGAGAGCTGGAGAGGGACCTGGGACAAGGGATGGAAGGACAGGACACAGGGAATTGCTTTAAGTTGGAAAAGAGGAGATTTAGGTTGGATATTGGGAAGAAATTCCTGGCTGGGAGGGTGGGGAGGGTCTGGGACAGAATTCCCAGAGGAGCTGTGGCTGCCCCTGGATCCCTGGAAGTGCCCAAGGCCAGGTTGGACACTGGGGCTGGGAGCATCCTGGGACAGTGGGAGGTGTCCCTGCCATGGAAGGGTCTGGAATGGGATGGGATTTAAGGTCCCTTCCAACCCAAACCATTCCAGGATTCTGTGATTCCCTGATCGCAGGGAATGTTCTCCCACTTCCAGAGGATAAAAATTGCCTTTACGGGCCAACTCATGCCCTTGGGATTGCACATCCCAACACTTCCTTTTTTCCAGGGAAACACAATTTTTTCCTCACCCAAGGAAAAGCCGGCAGTGACAGGAGCTGGGAACAGGCAGGACAAGAGCATTTGGATTCTGTGCCAAGGATCCCAAGGAAATTGCTCTTTTGTAACACATTGGGAAACAGAGATTTCCTTTTATTTTCCAGCAGAGGAAAACTCTGGAAAATCATGGAAAAAAATCGGCAGCAAACCCACAAAGCTACAACTCCTATGGAAGAATTTCAGTGGGTTTTTTTTCACTTTATTCCCAAAGATTCCAGAGTAATTCTGAAACTGGAGTCTGGATATTGGGAAGAGATTGCCTCCAAAAATAAATAAAATCAATTAAATGAAATCAATTTAAAAAATCCATTCCTWCACATTTGAATTCAGATTTTACACATTGGCATCCAAACTCTGGAAAATCAGGCAGAYATCCAAGAGGTCTGAATCCCAAAAATCTGGGATCTGGCTTTGGAATTGCAGAGGAAACTTTCCTTACACTTCAAGGCTGCAAGTCCAAATATTACTGGAAAAAATAAAGGGATTTTTAGGAATTGCTGAATAATTTAAAAGGGTTTTAATGAGTGGATCCTGAGGAAAAAGATATTTAATTCTTACGTAAATCAGTAAAATTTCAGTTAAAAAATGGTTAAAATTATACATTGATAAAATTCCTTTATCCTGCTCAGTTTGATCTGTCTTTTTTTTTAATGGAGAAGCCTGATTTAGGGAAACACCCACAAATTCTTTCCCAAAAAACCTTGGAATAACATGGCCAATGATTAATTGCAGCAATTAATCTTTGATTAATTTAGATTACTTGGATTCCAATGTTGTTCCTTAGGACTTGCAGATGTTTCCCTGCATCAAAAAATTAACACTTTAATCCTGAATAATCCATAAACATTTTTTCCATCAATACCCCACTGAAGATTGATGGATTTTCCATCCTGCACAGCCGGAAAATGCCTTTTTCAGCATTAACTGGGAGATGAGGTCAGGAATTACAATGAGTTTTTTTCAGGATTATTTGAATCTTCCTGGTGGGGAATTCTGGACTGGCACCTACCTAAATTATCCCAAKAATTTGAGGAAATTATCTAAACAGCTCCAAATTTTGGATATTTTTYAATTTTCCCTGCTTTTTTATTCAGTAACTTTAATTAATATTTTTAAATTCACCTTCAAAATAAAGATTTATAAATAATAAATAATTTAAGGGCAGAAATAAGCAGAAAAATCTCCATTGGAATTCTGAATTATTCCTTTTTATGGAGGCTTTCCAATGCTAGAATTCCATGTCAAACCCCTGGAATCACAAACACATCCTCATAACTTCAATGCCTGGGAATCCCCTGGAATTCTTTAAAGGCAAATAAATACAACACATTTTGTCATTTTGAGCTTCTAAACCAGCACAAAATCAAGCCTGGGRATGAGAACTTCATAAAATCCAAATCCAGACTCTTATTTCCCTTGTGRACCTGTCTAAATCCTATTTTTATTTTTTTTCCCTGGGACAGAAGAAGTTGCTGTTGTTGCCATCCAGGTTCAGGAAGTGATCAAATCCTCACATTTTAGGGGGAAAAAAGGCTGGGCTTTCAGCTCAGGAAAGAGCTGAAAACCAGGAAGGATGGGCACTGGGAGAGCTGGGAAAAAAGGAATTGGATCCAAGGATKAGGCAATTCCAGGAATTCTGTGCAGGAGTAACCTCCCAGGAGCCAAAATTGTTCAAAAATGCATCTCTTCTATGGAAAAGGGATATGGGAATGTTCCCCTGGAGAGGAGAAGCTTTGGGGTGAGCTCAGTGGGGCCTGAAGGAGCTGCAGGAAAGAGGGAGAGAATTTCCAAGGGATGGAGGGACAGGAGCCAGGGAATGGCTCCCAGTGCCAGAGGGCAGGGATGGATGGGAGATTGGGAATTGGGAATTCCTGGCTGGGCTGGAATTGCCAGAGCAGCTGGGGCTGCCCCTGGATCCCTGGCAGTGCCCAAGGCCAGGCTGGACATTGGGACACCTTGGGACAGGGGGAGGTGTCCCTGCCATGGCAGGGGTGGCTTGGAATAAGATGGTTTTTAACATCCCTTCCAACCCATTCCAGGATTGCATGGAAAGAACTGGGAATGGGGAGGTGATCCCAGTGCTCCATGCCCCAGCACTGCTCTGAATCCCCAGTGAGCTAAAAAATTTATTTTTGTTCCATAAACCAGAAAATAATTAGAGTTGGAATTCCCCATTCCCTCCATCTAAAGCTTCTACAATTCCCTTGGATTAAAATCCAAGGAAAGGGTCCCTCTCTGAGGGGTGTAACCTCGGGAAGATGTGGAATATCAAGCAAAGGTCTGGAGAAAAACCACAGAACTCACTAAAATAACAAAAATTTCCTCAGGAAAGCGAGGGATAAGCTCAGCAATGGCACAGTATCCCAGGAAAAATCAGGGAATAACCCTCAACAGATTTAAAACACCCAGGGGGGAGCGGAAATCGATCATGGATCAATTCCCAATGCAAAAGGCAAAGTAAAGGAAGTAACAAAATGGATCAGGAATCACTTCCCGTTTGTTCAACCCCAAATGTTCATGCAAAACATCTTCAAYCCATGATGTTCCATTAAATCAGAGTCAGCACTTCCAAAGGATTTTTCTGGGAATGCTGGAAGTTTCAGGATGAACCCAGGGACTGGAAATCTCCTCCTCAGCACCGGGATCAGCTCCATTAAACCATTCCCAGGTTCGGGATTTCCACCACCCAACTGCCACCAATGCACCACCCTCAGTGTCCRAAGGTGCAAATCCCAATTTTTCCCTAAAAATCATTGAGCATTCCAAGTTTTCCCAGGAATTTGCCTCCCTGGACAACCTCTGAGGTCCCAGTTTACTCCAAGCTGTTATCCCAACCCAGAGGTGATGCCTTCACCCACTTTGGGAAGGGGATCTTTGGAGGATGGAGATCTTTGGAGCTGCTCCCTCCCAGCCCGAGCAGGACTGGGAAACCAAGAGCCTGCAGTTCCCTGTTCCCAGAGGGATTTGTTTCCCTCAAGAGTAAAAAGGCATCAAAATGTGTTTGAGTCATTAAATTTGAACACTGCAGTCTAAACAGAGAGGGGAAAATGCCTGAAACTTATTTTTTTTCCACTTCAAATTCACTCCTCGGAGCAGAACAGTGGTTCAAAGTGACAAAGCTGTGGTGAAACACAGGCAGCTCAAATTGAGACTTTTTTCCCTCTTAAAACAACAATTTCAGGTGTTGTTTCTGCTTTTCCTTCTCCCCATCTCCACTCATTTTACTCCCCTTGAAGGAGTAAAAAAACAAGGAAGCAGCTTTGCAGAGCGTTCCCAAAATGTTGTCAGGGATGACAACGATTCAACTGAGCTCCACACCAGGAAATGTTTCTTCTCTAATCTTTCAGCAATAAAAATCTTGACTCCAATACCTGTCACAATCATTAGGGGAGGGATTTTGGGGCTGACACAAAGATTTGGGGCTGGGAAGTGTCATAAATAAAGGAACACAAAYAAAAACCCCAAACAAACAAAAAGGCAAAACAAAACCAACCAAGCCCTTCTTCAAAAAGCCCAAATTGGTTTTCAGGAGATTCCTGTCCCTCATAATTTCACAGAATCGTGAAGGTTGGAAAAGTCCTCCAAGACCATGAAGTCCAACATGGCACTGCCAAGGCCACCACTGCCCTGTGTCCCCAGGTGCCACATCCACAGGGATTTAAATCCTTCCAGGGTTGGGGACTCCACACTGTACCTGTGACAGGGCTGGGGAATCATTTTAGGGGAAAAAAAAATCCTAAATATGCAATCTAAACATCACAGAATCCCTGAGGTTGGAAAAGAGCTCCAAGATCAGAGTCCCAGCTGTGCCCAATGCCCACCTTGTCCCCAGCCCAGAGCTCTGAGTGCCACCTCCAGGGGACACCTGCAGGGATGGGCACTGCAACCCTCCCTGGGCAGTGCCAAGGCCTGAGCCCCCTTTCCATGGGGAAATTCCTGCTGTGCCCACCCTGAGCTGCCCTGGCCCAGCCTGAGGCCGTTCCCTCTGCTCCTGTCCCTGTTCCCTGGAGCAGAGCCCGACCCCCCCGGCTGTGCCCTCCTGGCAGGAGCTGTGCAGAGCCACAAGGGCCCCCCTGAGCCTCCTTTGCTCCAGGCTGAGCCCCTGCCCAGCTCCTCAGGGATTCTGCAGCCCCTTCCCAGCTCCCTCAGGGATTCTCCATTCCCTTCCCAGCTCCCTCAGGGATTCTCCAGCCCCTTCCCAGCTCCCTCAGGGATTCTCCAGCCCCTTTCCAGCTCCCTCAGGAATTCTCCAGCCCCTTCCCAGCTCTGTTCCCTTCCCTGGACACTCTCCAGCCCCTCCATGTCCTTCCTGTCATAAATGATAACAGCTAACCCCAAGATCTGAGGTGGGGCCTCACCAGTGCCAAGCTCAGTCTCCAAAGTTTYACCCATCCCTAATTTTTTTTCTCCATCAGGCCCACACAACATTCCCACCCTCCTCCAAGGCAGGTTCCACAGGAAGCCAGGCTGGTTTTTGGGAAGCCTCTTCTAGACCTGACTAAATCCAGCTCAGTGGAGCCCCAAGGCTGGGTTTAAGGGGCTCTGCTCCCACCACATCATGCTCTGGAACATCACCGAGGTTATTGATTCCCTGCAGATCAAAATCAGCCTGTTTGATTRAACCTGTTCCCATTTTTAAAACTCCATAAAAAACAATGCAGAAAAATCGTGTTGTCCTTCAGACAGTGCCAAGAGCAGAGGAAGAAACTCCAGGAAAATCCCTAAATATTGGGAGTTGATGCATCCCAGGTTATGTTCACATCAGAGCTTGTTGATATTTCCAGAATATCCTGGTGAGACTGAAAATGAACTCCAACCTCATTTCCAGGAAATTTTCTGAGCTAAATTCCAAATCTCAATGATCCAAACCTTAAATTTGCCAGTAATCCAAACTCTAAATATCAATGAACCAAACCCTCAGTTTCCCAGTGATCCTAACACTAAATCTCAATGATCCAAACCCTAAATCTCCCAGTGATCCAAACCTTAAATCTCCCAGTGATCCAAACCCTCAATCTCAAAGATCCAAAACTTAAATCTTCCAGTGACCTAACCCTAAATCTCTTAGAGATCCAAATCTTAAATTTTCTAGTTATCCAAACTCTAAATCTCCCAGAGATTCAAACCTTAAATATCCCAGTGATGCAAACCTTAAACCTCAAAGATCCAAACCTTAAATCTCCCAGTGATCTAAACCCTAAATCTCAAACATCCAAACATTCAATATCCCAGTGATCCAAACCTTAAATCTCCCAGTGATCCAAGCCTTAAATCTCCCAGTGATCCAAACCCTAAATCTCAGAGATCCAAAACTTAAATCTCTCTGTGATCCAAACCCTAAATCTCAATGATCCAAACCCCAAATCTCCTAATGATCCAAACCCTAAATTTTCCAGCAATCCAAACCCTAAATCTCAAAGATCCAAAACTTAAATCTCCCAGTGACCTAACCCTAAATCTCTCAGAGATCGAAACCTTAAATGCCCCAGTGATCCAAACCCTAAATCTCCCAGTGATCCCAATCAGCTGTGCCATGTTTTCCTCCCACAGGATCCCAATTCCTCCCAATGCTCTYGCTGATCCCAAAATGGGAGTGAGAGTTTGAGCTGCCACCAGGGTCAGCTGTGGTGACAAAGAAAGGAGCTGGCATTTGATTTTGCTGGAAAAATGAGAGAACAGGGGAGGGAGAGCAGAGAAAAATGGGAAAAGGGTGGGAATCTCCATATTTAGCTGCCCAGCTTGGCCAGGCAGGAGCAGCAGCTGCTGAGGACCAGTCACAGATCCTGCAAAAACTCCCTGAYTCCTTAAGAAATCAGATATTCCACATAAAATATTCCTTAGAAAATCAGGAATCAAACTGGCTGAGCAAGGGTTATTTCTTTGCGATTTTTCCTAAAAAAATCCCTTTTGCCTTTCAAATGACAAGGTGCTGACGGTCACAAAGTACTAAAAAATGTGATGACACAAAATTCTGGGATCTAAACACATTTCAAAAAGGAGATTATTCCTTGGTGGCAATTTAATCCATCCATACCTTCTTATCCCAGTCATTGGATGCAACTTTTCCATCAGGCAATTCCAAAATATCAGCCTGAGCACGTCCTGCCTGCACACTCCAGGTGTTGGAGACAGGACAAGGAATACGTGGAATCAATCAGGATGGAAATTCCAAAGATCTTGACTCAACGTTTCCACGTTTTTTGCTCTGTGAACACTGATTTTCCCTTTTTTCCAGAGGGCTAAACTGCCAAAGTCTCCTCCAGGCAGGAAAACACCTCAAACAATGTTAAAAAACACTGGAAAAGGATCAAATCTCTCCTTCCCTGAACCTGGCATGGCTTAAAAAGATCCCAGCAGTTCCTTTGTTCTGGGAAAAGGAATTGGAAAGGTGTTGGCAACCCACTGGCTGAGATTCCAGCTCATTTCCAATTCCAGGAGAAGAAAAGCTCAGCAAACTCCAGTAATCCCAAATAGCATCATTCATGCCTTGTGGAGCACTCCTGGCACACCTTCCAACAACTCCCACCAGCGCCAAGGAACGGAATCTGGGAACGCTTCCCACATTTCAGGAGAATTGCAAGGAGATGGAAAGAAAAAAAAAATTTAAAAAAGCCTGGATCAGCTTGCAGCTAGGAATAAAACCAGGACTAAGGGCTGGGATTGAGGGTTTGGAAAGGCAGGGTTAAGGGAATCAGCACAATGGGAAGCAGCAATGGGAATTTCCAAAGGGAAGGGAAGAAAGCTAAAAATCAGGGAATGTGTAAAACCGGGCAAAACAGCACCGGGAAAAAGGGGACAGCCACTAACCCATAACTGCCTGAGGGACAGGAGGCAGAACACAGGGAATGGCTCCCATTGCCAGAGGGCAGGGATGGGTGGGAGATTGGGAATTGGGAATTCCTGGCTGGGCTGGAATTGCCAGAGCAGCTGGGGCTGCCCCTGGATCCCTGGCAGTGCCCAAGGCCAGGCTGGACACTGGGGCACCCTGGGACAGTGGGARGTGTCCCTGCCATGGCAGGGGTGGCACTGGGTGGGATTTAAGGTTCTCCCAACCCAAATCATTCCATGATTCCATACCACTTAGAGGCTTTTCCCAGTTTCACCATTCCAGCCCATCCATTCATGGAATGGTGTTGTTGGGAACCCAGCCCATCCATTCCATGATTCCACTGCACTTGAAGGCTCATTCCAACCCAAACCACTCCATGACCCTGTAGCAGTGGAAGGCTCCTCCCAACAACATCATTCCAATCCAAGCCATTCCAAGATTCCATAGCACTCTAAGGCTCTTCCCAGCTACACCATTCCAATCCAAACCACTCTAATTCCYTACATGGGAATGGCTCCTGGATTTTCCAGATTTGAAGGATTTTTTCTCATTTATTTAATTCATCTTTCTTTGGCTCTGGTGCAAATTCCCTGGATTTCTTTTCCACAGCACTCTAAGACTCTTTCCAACAACACCACTCCAACCCAAAACATTCCAAGATTCCATACCACTTAAAGGCTTTTCCCAACTACACCAGTCCAACCCAAACCATTCATGGAAATGGCATTGAACCATTAATGGAAATGGCATGGGAACCCAACCCATCCATTCCATGATTCCACTGCACTCAAAAGGCTCTTCCCAGCAACTCCATTCCAATCCAAACCATTCCAATTCCCTACATGGGAATGGCTCCTGGATTTTTTTTCTCTTTTATTTAATTAATCTTTCATTGGCTCTGGTGCAAATTCCATGGATTTCTTTTCCACAGCACTCAAAGGCTCTTCCCAACAACACCATTCCAACCCAAACCATTCCAAGATTCCATAGCACTTAAAGRCTTTTCCCAATTTCACCATTCCTGCCGATCCATTCACGAAATGATGTTGTTGGGAACCCAACCCATCCATTCCATGATTCCACTGCCTTTAAAGGCTCTTCCCAACCACACCATTCCAACTCAAACCATTCCAAGATTCCATAGCAGTTGAAGGCTCTTCCCAAATATACCACTCCAATCCAAACCATTCCAATTCCCTATATGGGAATGGCTCCTGGACTTTGCAGGSTTCAAGGATTTCTCTTTTACTTTATTCATCTTTCTTTGGTTCTGGTGCAAATTCCMTGGATTTCTTTTCCACAGCCYTCCACAGCACTCTAAGGCTCTTTCCAATAACACCATTCCAACTCAAATAATCCCAGGATTCCATAGCACTTARAGGCTTTTCCCAGTTTCACCATTCCTGCCCATCCATTCACGGAATGGTGTTGTTGGGAACCCAATCCATTCATTCCAAGATTCCACTGCCTTTAAAGGCTCTTCCCAACCACACCATTCAAACCTGAACCATTCCAAGATTCCACAGCACTCTAAGGCTCTTCCCAGCTACACCATTCCAACCTAAACCATTCCAATTCCCTACATGGGAACGGCTCCTGGCTTTTCCAGACTTGAAGGACATTTTTTGCTTATTTAATTCATCTTTCTTTGGCTCTGGTGCAAATTCCCTGGATTTCTTTTCCACAGCACTCTAAGGCTCTTCCCAGCCACACCATTCCAACCTGAATCATTCCAACATTCCACAGCACTCTAAGGCTCTTCCCAGCTACACCAATCCAACCCAAACCATTCATGGAATGGCGTTGTTGGGAACCTAACCCATCCATTCCATGGATTCCACTGCACTCAAAAGGCTCTTCCCAACAACTCCATTCCAATCCAAACCATTCCATGATCCCACAGCATTTGAAGGCTCCTCCCAACAACACCATTCCAACACAAACCATTCCACGATCCCACAGCATTTGAAGGCTCTTCCCAGCAACACCATTCCAAGATTCCACAGCACCCAAAGTCTCTCCCCAACTGCACCAATCCTAGATTCCATAGCACTTAAAGGTTCTTCCCAAATACACCATTCCATGATTCCTCAACAGCTAAAGGCTTTTCCCAGAGCCATCATTCCAACCCAAACCATTCCATGAKTCTGTAGAAGYTGAAGGCTCCTCCCACTGCACCATTCCATGATTCCACAATGGTTGAAGGCTTTTCCCAGCACCACCATTCCAACGCAAACCMCTCCAATTCCACCCATGGGAATGTCCCCTGGATTTCCCAGACTTGCAGGATTATTTCTCCTTTGTTGTAATTCCTCTKTCTTTGGCCGTGGTGCAAATCCCCTGGATTTTGCCAGCGCTTTCTCCTTAATGATGTATTTACCTAATTAGCATAATTGTCTGCAATTATGTAATTAGCGTTCATATGTGTAATCATTGGAACATGTAATTAGCCCTAATTACACCATTAAAGCCTGCGAGTCAGAAATATCTTTATCATTTTGATTGACAGGCATATGGGAAGGGGGGGAAGGAAAAAAATCCCACTCGTTATTTTTATCTCCTTGAATCACGAAATCTGCAGGAGGATCCAGGATTCAACCCAGAATGGCGCTGGAATTATTTAAAATTTTGATATTATTGATCAAAATTATATTGAGGTTATTCCGTTGGAAGAGGAGGAGAAAAACTACTMAAAAATAAGGAAAATTCAGGAAAGTGCAGCMAGATTTTTATGGAAAAGGAAATTARGAATTATTTTGAAATATTTAATTTTTCATGTCTAATATTCTAATATGAAAATGCAAGAAAGAGTCTCCACATGCACCAGAATTTTTCTGGAAAAAGAAATTAAGAATTATCAAAAATAAGGAGGAAAATTCAGGAAAGAGGGACCAATCACAGCAAGATTTTTCTGGAAAAAAGAAATCAGGAATTATCTGGAAATATTTGATTTTTAATTCTAATATCACTGGATTGAGGAAGAAATATGATACAGGAAAAGAGAAAACAGAGAACAGCAGTGAGATTTTTCTGTAAAGAAATCAGGAATTAYCTGGAAATACYTAATTTTTAATTCTAATATCAGTGGATTTTAGGAAGAAAAATAATACAGAAAAAGAGAAAAACCCTACAAAAATTGTTCTATGGAGATACTGTTGCATTCTTAAAAAGGATTTTAAAAACTCCTTGGATTTTTAGCCACTCTGAGAAAAACAGATTTGTTTGAAAACTCAATATGTAGGTTCCGTTTGTTTTATTTTAACATCTGYGCTGGGGGCCTGTAGGACAGCACTAGAACAAACATCTGGCATGGAATAATTTAATTGGGACAGCAAAAATTGGGATTTAAAAAAACCTATTTTTAAATAGTGTCACTTTACTTTTAAATATTACTTTTAAATATTGACCCAATTAAATATTTGAATTTATTTCAAGTTCAGCTCTTCTAGTTCAGAGTTCTTTGGTTTTTTAGAAGTTTATTTTTGAAAGCCAAAAAAAAATGAAATAAGTGAAAAATCAAGTGTCTGAGCTGCCCAAAAATTTGGGAGGAGTAGAGGGGAAGCCTTTAAAAGAGATATTTGGGAATAAATCTTAGTTGGGAATATAAATATTCCTGGATAAAGATYTTCCAGCCTGATGAACTCGACTGCAGCATCCAAGTGTTCAGGTGAAAGGCAGCAAAATCCACCTGGAGCTTCCCAAACCATTCCCAGCTGCCAGAGGAGGGACGAGAGCTCAATCCAGGAGAAAATGTTATCCATGGAAATGTCAGCATGGAGATTAAAACATCCCAGAATGATCCTCAGAGGTCGTTCCCCCATCCCAGCAGGAAAATCCAAAATTGTTCCAATTCTCCCCACCAGACACCTCAGCTGGGTGAGGTTTTGGGAGCAGAATTTTTTTCCCTTAAAATATAAAAGCAACAGAGTCCAGAGCATTAGGAGTTCGTGGGACCACAGAATCCTGGAATGGTTTGGATTGGGAGGGATTTTTAGGATCATGCCACCCCTGCCATGGCAGGGACACCTCCCACTGTCCCAGGGTGTGCCAGTGTCCAGCCTGGCCTTGGGCACTGCCAGGGATCCAGGGGCAGCCCCAGCTGCTCTGGCAATTCCAGCCCAGCCAGGAATTCCCAGTTCCCAATCTCCCATCCATCCCTGCCCTCTGGCACTGGGAGCCATTCCCTGGCTCCTGTCCCTCCATSYCTTGTCCCCAGTCCCTCTCCAGCTCTCCTGGAGCCCCTTCAGGCCCTGCCAGGGGCTCTGAGCTCTCCCTGGAGCCTTCTCCTCTCCAGGGGAACATTCCCAATTATCCTGTTCCCCCAGCAGAGGTGCATTTTTTGAACAATTTTGGCTCCTGGGAGGTTACTCCTGCACAGAATTCCTGGAATTGCCTCATCCTTGGATCCAATTCCTTTTTTCCCAGCTCTCCCAGTGCCCATCCTTCCTGGTTTTCAGCTCTTTCCTGTGGAACAGCTCCCAAATCCTGAGGGTTTAATTAAATCCCAGCCTTTTCTTCCCCCTAAAATGTGAGAATTTGATCAATTCCTGAACCTGGATGGCAACAACAGCAACTTCTTCTGTCCCTTGAGGCCCTGCCAGGGGCTCTGAGCTCTCCCTGGAGCCTTCTCCTCTCCAGCAGAACATTCCCATCTCTCCCAGCCTGGCTCCAGAGTAGCTCCAGTACTTGGAGCAGCTTCATGGGTTCCTCTGGATCACTCCAGCAGCTCCAGGTCCTGCTCTGTCCCCAGAGCTGGAGCAGCTCTGCAGGTGGGATTTCATGGACAACATTYCTTCCACAGCAATGGGAAAGATTCCTGCTCATCCTCCAGAAAAAGCCTCCCGAGCGTTTCCTCGGGAGATCTCCCTCCAGAGCCACCAGCACCGCCTGATCTGCATCAGCTGCTGGTTTCCCTGGTTACCAAATTATCCATGTACTCATCAAACCCATTCCTTCCCAGGCAGACCTCCCAGCTCCAGCCTTTATTCCAGAGCCACCCCCATCCCTGTGCCAGGAGACGGGAATGGTTTTCCATGTGCCCATGGAAAAACAGCTCCTGGTGCTTTATCCCAGAGCTGCTGCTCCAGCCTTTCCTGAGCCTGTTAGGAACAGGGAAATACAAGCTGACAGCACAGAGGGAAAACAAAACACTGCAGAGCTTTGGGAGGGGAGAAAACAGATGGAAAATAGTCAGAGGACAAGTGTCCATATTTCAGGAAAAGTGGATTTTTTTCCTGTTTTCCTTAAAATAAAAGGAGAGTCCTGCTCTGTGGGCGCTGGGAATTTTCCGTATGGGATTTCCAGCAGATTTAAGCTGCCCAAATGTCAAAATGAAACTGCTCTGGTGCCACYTCCCAACCCTGATGTCAATCCCAGCTCCATGAGATTCCCTCCAGGCTGATCCCAATGATTGCTGAGGCTGTAGCAAGTCTTGGCTGGATATTCCCAACGGAGGGAATGGGATTGAAACCCAAACTTCTCATCCCTGCTGCTGCTTTTTTTCTGGATTTAACCTCTTTGGATTGAACCTCTTTTTGTCTGGATTTGACCTCTTTCCCTCAGCACTCCCAAGCCCTTTTTAGGAACCTGCAAACACATTCCTTGTGGAGAGACAAGCAGCCACCTGGAAACAGGAAAAGTGGCAGGAACTGCTCRAATTATTCAGGATAAAACAACCGAGCAGTTAATTCCTTTTATCAGCTTGCAAACCATCGGARTCATGGAATGGTTTAGGATGGAAGSGACATTAAAGATGAGCTCAGAGGCACCAGTAGCTCATTCCCAAAGATCCTGGTGCAGCTCCAGGAGTCCCTCACTCCGTGCTGTGGATGCTGTGATTCCTGCCCTGGATTTTTGGCACAATTCCTGTTCCTCCCTCCTGGCAGACAGAGCAGGGCAGGCTCGGAGCCCTGCAGAGCTCTGCAGAGGTGTGAATTCAGGTGCTGTGCTCGGGGGAGAAAAACATCAAATAAACCCCTYGGAGCAGCACAAACGTCATGTGAAGCCTCACCACAGATTGCTTTTCATGCCAGAGCAGGATGGAAACATTTTTCCCTGCTAAACGGGAGTCAAACATTCAGGAAAGGGTTTTCTCCAGCATAAAATCCAGGCTAATTTAGTCATGAGTCAGGCTGGGTTTTGTCAGGTGCTCAGTGAACATTTGTAAAGTCTTCCCGTGAACTGAGGAGTGTCAGATGGAATCAGCATCAATTTTCCTAACAAGGCTCCAATTACTGCTCCAAGGAGCTGCAGAGCGGGGTGGGAAAACAGCTGCTCCCGTGTGAGGGACCCCCACCCCCTTCCCTCGGCTGCAGCAGCACTTGATAAGAATTCTTATCAATAAAAACCAAAAACGTGGCACCCACTTTGCCCCAAAGGAGCCTTTTATGTCTGACTCAAAGCTGATCAAAGGGAACAGAAAGTGGGGTTTTTGTGGGGGGTTTTTTGGGAATGTTGCTTTTTCTGGTCTAATGGATGGAGKGCCAGGGAATGGGAATTTTTCCTTTCCAGGCATTAATAAGGAGAAGGATCCTGTTCTGCAGCACCAGAGGAGGCTCCACTAATCACAGGGAGTAATTAGGGGGATGCATTTGAAATAYTAAGGGGTTTTTATTTTTTAGTGCCACAGTCACCTGGGTCTGTCCACGGGGAGAGCTCAGTGCTTTCCAAGGAGTTTATGAGTGACAGGATAATGGGGAATGGCTTTAAACTGACAGGGAATATTGGGAAGGAACTCCTGGCAGGGAGGGAGGTGAGGGGCTGGGATGGAATTCCCAGAGAAGCTGTGGCTGCCCCTGGATCCCTGGAAATGTCCACGGCCAGTTTGGAACAGCCTGGGATAGCGAGAGGTGTCGCTGTCCATGGCAGGGGGTAGCACTGGATGGGCTTTAAGTTCCTTCCCTTCCAAACCATTCCATCACTCCATGAATTCCACATATATATATACATATATGGAATCATATATAAATATGGAATATTTATGGAATATATAAAAATATAATATATATAAAATATACTATAATATATAATGTATATAATATATAAAAATATGGAATGTAAATATGGAATATATGGAACAAATATATAAAAATAATTATATATATATATATATAATTATTTATATATGGAATCACATATAAATATGGGCTTCAAGGCCCCTTCCAATCCAACCATTCCCTGCTCTGTGTCCCTTGGGTCCCCCACTTTGGCCACCCCAGTTCCCAGCAGGCAGGATGTGTTTTTCCAGGCCCACACCCCTCTGGAGCAGCATTTCCCTGCCTCTGCTYCGGGCTCACAATCCCAGGAAACCACCGGGATCTCCTGGCAGCTCYGAGGGGAGCAGCTCCTGCTGCCTCAGTGGCATCAGCACAGCACCCAACTCCTACAAGTGGGAAGAAAACACAACCAAACAGARGCAGGGAGAAATTCCAGAGCTCCTAAAAGCAGATCCTCCCCTGCTTTGCTTCCCGGGAAAGCCACGGATCCATCACGTTCTTCACACCCCAGCAGCACCGTGAGCACTCCTGGATTTTTCCGGGAGAAAGGGATGCGCTCCGATGGCCCTGCCTGGAAGAAGGGTGGCAGGAGGATGTGAGGAGGAGGTGGGATCTCGTTAAGATGTGTTGCAACCTCCAAACAGGAAAAAAAAAATCCGGGAGTGTGCAGCTTCCAGATGGTTGGAATGACGTGTGGCACTGGCAGCTGCTCCTTCCTGAGCCTCGGGAATGACGGGGGACAAGAGTGGGGAGGCAGCACCTGGGAGAGGGGGGGACATGGTGGGAGGGCCAGAGGTCACCCTGCAGCGCTGGGAGGGACTGGGGCAGCACTTGGACACTGTCCCCTGTCAGCTCTGCGCGTTTTGCTKCTTGGAATGTGCCATTCCCACCGGGATAATGTCACCCGAGGTGGGACAGCACTTGGGCCTGAACCACTGGAAAAATCACAGCCAGGGGAAAGCAAACCCCAAGGAGGGGGAGGTTGGACTGACAAACAAGGTCTTTATAAACTCCTGGGGTCACTGAGACTGGAAAAGCCATCCAAGATTGAATCCCAGCATTCCCAAGGCCACCACTGACCAATGTCCCCAGGCGCCACAACCACAGGGATTTTAAATCCCTTCAGGGATAGCAACTCTGCCCCAGGGCAACTTTTTCCATTAAATTTTTCCTTATCTCCAATGTAAAACCTCCCCTGGAACAACTTGAGGCCATTTCCCATGGTTACTTGGGAAAAAAAGCCTGGAAAAAAAAAGCCTGGACAAACCCTCCTGTCAGGAATTTCCCATTCATCCTTCAGTGGAAAACAAGGAATACAAAATCCCAGCCAATCCCTGCTCATCCTCYGCTCCCCACGATCCTCATGCTTCTTCCTCTGCTCCCCATGATCCAAATGTCATTCCACACTTTGGAAARTCTCAGGTTTTGTTTGCAATGACTGGACCTGCCGACAGGGGTGAGAATTCCCAAGGAAAATCAGGAAAAAAACACATTCCTCAAGGCTGGGCAGGAGATTGTCACCAGTGGGGATAAAATGTCACCTCTTAGCTACTCAGTCCAGGAAATCCCTCATTTGTGCCCAGGAATAAGCARCCTTTGGATATCCTGGCACATCCCTTTGGAGTTGGAGAGCAGGGACAGCCCAGTCCCTGGATCCTGGATARAATCTGGGAAAAGGACAGGTCCCCACAGGGTGATCCTGCTCCAAACTTGGCAGGATTTTATCCAAAAATCAAACCAACCTCTCCCGACAGCTGCAATTTATGGAAAAAAGGGCTGCATTCACCTCACCTGAGCGGGGATAAAGTGCTTTAAAAATTCCAGCCAGGAAAATTATTTCTATGGCAACTAATGGTGCATTCCAAAGCTGGGTGTGAGAAGGTGGGAAATCAGGAATAACAAATACTAATCACATGGAACATCCCAAAACCACTCCATGGATAACAAGCAGACATTCAAGGATGTGTTGGGGTGCTCAGAGTCTCGTATTTAATTAGGAGTGAGGCGAATTTTKGGGATTAACAGAGCAATTATTTTTAATTCTCTTTCTTTTTGGTAATTCCCACATCCTTTTATTATTCCTCCCAAAAACCTCATTGATGCTGAGAAGACTCCATGAAAATTYAGAGGAGAAATTCCAGAAAATTTCCAGCAATTGGAAAGTGCAAYCAYMACTCTGAACACCRGAATTCCCCTRCCTGGAAATAACCCCAGGGAAAAAWTTTGGTGGGAAAGGCAGCAAAGAGAGCTGAAAAAATGGGAAGATTTGATAAATCTGAAGATCTGTGTTCAAAGGGAGGCCCCCCCAGAGTGGCATCACTGCAAGGATGACTTGGAGCAGATCAGAGACATCCCTGAGTCATCAGACCCCAAAGAACGACATCCATTGATCCCAAAGTTAAAAGAACAAATGTTGGAAAGACAAAAAAGGCATAAATGTGTGCTTTGGTAAAGCAGGAAGGAGGAGTGACAGCAGAGAAAAGGAAAAAAAAAAAGAATTTTTTCTCATTAATTCATTTCTCCTCCCAGAACCATCACGGGCAGCCTCAAATCCTACAGATTAGAAATCCCTGGGAATGTTCAAGGCTTGGAGTGGAAAATTTCCCTGCCCATGGGAGGAGTTGGCACTGGTTCATTTTTCATCTCCTTTCCAACCCAAACCATTCCACAATTCTGTGATTTTACAAACTCCCAATCCAGGGTTGTTTAATTCTTCCAGCATTTAAACCAAAAGGAGTTTCCATGCCAAGAACAATTGGAAAATTTGAGTAAACGTGGAAGTGTGAAAACATTCTTGGAATGCACAATTCCATATTTTACAACCCCATTCCCCAGCATCTGATCAAACAGCAGCTGGAAAACAATTTCCATGCAACTTGCAACCCAAATCCGAGAGCATCCTGTGGAAAGATCAGGAAAAAATTGGAATGCTGGAAACACCAGCCCTAAACCAGCAGAGCATAAACTTCCACTACTTTAGCTTTAAATCTTCCCCTTAAACTGGGAACAATCATGAAATAAACAACAAAAACAGCAAACCCCTCCTTCTTGGAGGAGCTCACACTGAAGGCCTCCAGGAGAATTCCCTGCTCCCAGCTCCTGCCTGTCCCTTGCAATTCCAAGAGCAAAAGGTTTGATTCATCACCTTGGAAAGAAAATCCTTGATGATTATCCTAATTAAAAATAACTGATTAACGAGGTGTCCTGCCCCAAGGGGGTCACACCAGGGAGGTGCAGAAGGAGGTGCCAACAAT
This sequence comes from Cardinalis cardinalis, assembly GCA_014549065.1. Taxonomy (NCBI): domain Eukaryota; kingdom Metazoa; phylum Chordata; class Aves; order Passeriformes; family Cardinalidae; genus Cardinalis; species Cardinalis cardinalis. Next base: position 600,555 of record JACDOX010000321.1, read on the forward strand.
TTTGAGCTTGGTAAAATAAGGTTAGGCCTGGAAAAAGCTGATTTATTCCCAGGTAATTCTGGTTTATCCCGCTGCAACGCTGGGGGTTCCATGACRTCGCTGATCCAGGTCAACAGGGAGACTTTCCCAAGCTCTTGGGTTCCCTGCTCCAGCTGTTCCTTCTTCCRGAGTTCCAGCTGGATTTCTGAGGRCTRGGGTGTGAAGATCCCAGACAACAGRACAACTTTAGGGATTTTCACCCAACAATTGTCACTCTTGTAATTGTTTTCCTTCTCTTTTACCAACCTCCATGGAAGTCAAACACACCAGGAATTCAAAGCACAATATTGCTGATTTTAACACCAGATTTTCCAAAACAACTCTCCAGCAATTGTCATCCTTAAAATTGTTTTCCCTTCCTTTTACCAACCTCCATGGAAATCAAACACACCAGGAATTCGAAGCACAATATTGCTGATTTTTACACCAGATTTTCCAAACCAAATCACCAACATTCCTGCTCTTGATGTTCCTCTGGAACACCCAAGAGCCGGGATGGATCCCCCACCTGGATCCCTTTGGATCTTGCCCACCGTGCAGACTCTGAAGGTGAACCCAGCTCGTGGAGGGGACAGGTGTGGTGGGCAGGGACTCACCTGTGGCCGGGGGTGGCCGGTGACCAGGCAGGTGAGCTCCAGGGTCTCTCCCTCGCGGATGGTGTAGACGCGCTCGGAGTAGCGCTCCTCCTCGATGTTGCAGGCCAGGCCCGAGTGCACGATCCGCACCGTGGGGGGGGCTGCAAGGCCAGCAGAGGAACAGGATCAGAAACACATGGATCATCAAATTATGGGATGTTCCAAGTCAGAAGAATCCCACAAAATTCAAGTCCAACTCTTAAGGGAATCAAACGCAACCTTGGCATTCTCAGCTCCATGATCCAACAATTCGAGCCCACCCCAAACAACACCAGTCCTGGACCTGGTCATGAGCTGGGGGGGGCTGCAAGGCCAGCAGAGAAATGGGATGAGAACCACACAGAATACCAAATTACSGGATGTTCCAAGTTGGAAGAATCCCACAAAAATCACGTCCAACTCTTAAGGGAATCAAACACGACCTTGGCATTCTCAACTCCAAGATCCAACAGACCAAGCCCATCCCAAACAAGCCCACTCCTGGGCCTGGCAGTAGGCTGGAGGGCTGCAAGGCCAGCAGAGAAACRGGATGAGAATCACATGGATCATGGGATTATTGGACATTCTGGGTTGGAAAAAATCCACAAGGATCAAGTCCAGCTCTTAATGGAATCAAACATGACCTTGGTATTCTCATCTCCATGATCCGACCAACCAAGTCCACCCTAGACCACTCCACTCCTGGGGCTGGCCATGAGCTGKGGGGGGCTGCAAGGCCAGCAGAGAAACAGGATCAGAACCACACAGAACCAAATTACTGGATGTTCCAAGTTGGAGGAATCCCACAAGGATCAATTCCAGCTCTTAACAGAATTAAACAAAACCTTGGCATTCTCAGGTCCGTGATCCAAATGGAGTCCACCCCAAACAACCCCACTCCTGGGGCTGGCCATGAGCTGGGGGGCTGCAAGGCCAGCAGAGAAATGTGATGAAAATAATGTGGATCATGGGATTATTGGGCATTCTGGATTGAAAAAAATCCACAAAGATCAAGTCCAGCTCTTAAAGGAATCAAACGCGACCTTGGCATTCTCAGCTCCAGGATCTAACCAACCAAGCCCATCCCAGACCACTCCACCCCTGGGGCTGGCCCTGAATGAGGGGGCTGCAAGGCTGGGAGAGAAATGGGATGAGAACCACGTGGATCACAGGATTACAGGCTGTTCCGAGTTGCAAAAGCCACAAGGATTGAGTCCAGCTCGTAGGGAACTGAATCTACGTTGGCATTTTCAGCTCCATGATCTGACCAACCAAGCCCACCCCAGCTCTGGAACCAGCATTGAGCACCTCCCCCACACAGTTACTCTTGGTTTACTCAACACATACTCAGCACCACAAGAGATTTCCAYGGTTTTTATTAATCCCTGGCAATCCCCTGGATGAAACCTTCAGCACTCCCTGCCTGCATTCCAATTTTTTTGTTTCCATTTCCAAAATGAACTTGGCATTATTGTTTTTATTCTACATCTTCCTAAATGCATTATCACACTCGTTATGCAAATGAAAAGACTTAATTAAAGCAGGAAAATTAAGCAGGGGAAACAGTGGCACTGATGCTGCTGCTTCCTTTCCAAATCCTGTCAGTGGGATCAGGATTTGGAGCAGGAGTTAAGTTCAGGCAGAACCTTGCTTTAATTTCCTTGTTGGTACAACCTGTAGTACAGGAATTATTCAGATTTACACATCGTAAGTGTAAGGAAACCACGACATTCCTGTTATTACACCTGCATAAATCCCAGCTCCCTTTCCACGAGTCTCCAAAGCACATTCCCAGCTCCACGATTTCGCTTCTGAACCATGAAATTCACAGCTATGACAATTTCCAGGGAGTGGATCGATAGGAGGAAACTGATTTACAGACTAATAAAAGCACAGAAACTAAAGGGCACTAAGGATAAAATGGAATTCTGTGGGATTTAAACACCTGGAATTCTATCCTTTCTGTTCATCCATGAGATGCCATTGAGCTCCCAGCCCCATTCCCCATGGAAGAGCAGTGAAATTTCTCCCCAGGCCCTTTGCAGCAGCTGGATCCCCTTCCCAGGGCTGCTTTGCCATGGAAAGTGCTGCACATCACACCAACCCTGCTTCTCTGATCATTCTGCAATTCCTCTGCTAGGATCCACGTGGAATTCCCGGGATGCAGRGCTCTGGCATCCCTTCAGACTCCCCCTCACCATGGCATTCCAGGTCCAGCCCACACACAGCTCCCTGTGGACACAGCCCATCATGGGATCCTGATCTGAAGGCCTGGGATTGATCCAAACCTGCCAAGAATTCCAGTTTCTGAGCCTGGCTCTCCACAGCCTGGAGAAAATGAGGCTCACACCAAGGAGGCAGAAGAGGCAGAGGAAGAGCAGGGAATGGATGTTTCCTCCATAGAARCACGGAATGGTTTGGGTTGGAAGGACCTTAAATCCCATCTCATTCCAACCCAGCACATTCTGCTATCCCAGGCTGCTCCAAGCCCTATCCAAACCTGGCTTTGGACACTTCCAGAGATCCAGGGATAGCCACAGTTTCTCTGGGAATTCCATTCCAGAGTCTCCCCACCCTGCCAGCCAGGAATTCCTTCCCAATATCCCATCCAGCCCCACACTCAGTTTGAAGCCATCATTCCAGCAAAGCTTCCAGCAAGCTCTGCTCTTCCAGCCACCACATCCCGAGTTCCAAAGCCCCAGGAACTTTCCCTCCTCACTTTTCCAGAAGGTTTAACAAAGACCAACACACCCCTGCTCCAGCCAAAAGTGCTCCCAATTACTCCAAGTCCAACACAATGRTGGAATAAAGGTGCTTGGAACGACCTGGGATACTGGAAGGTGTCCCACCCATGGCAGGGGTGGAACTGGGTTTAAAATCCATTCCAATCCAAACCCCTCTAGGATTCCATTATTCCCTTGTCCCATAGATGCAGGTGGATCTTCCCATGAAGCTCCTGGAAGGACAGGAATGTCCTTGGTTAGGAATCAGGGCCATGTCTCACACTCTAACCTGGAAACAATCCGTGAATTCCTGACTATGATTATTTTTCCAGGTAAGAACAGCAGYGCCAACACTTGGTGTGCTGATTTTTCCCTGGAATTCCTAGGAATGCTGATCCCCCTCMACACTCCTCAGGAGTTCAACATCCCAAGGACATGGAATGTGCTCTTTTTTCTGCCATTTCCAGGGCTCTGAGTCACCACTGAGACTTCCATCATCTCCCAGACCACGGATTCCAAAACGCAGGAATGCTGAAGGAGAGCCACGGAGCAGAAAGGTAAAGGAGGGTTCAGCACGGCTCATCAAACTCGGGACCAAATTAGAGCAGTCAGCAGCATTATTCCAACATCCTTTTAAATCCATATTCCATTAATATTCCATTCTTATTCATGTTATATTCATATAACTCCAAATCACAGCTGAAGTGTCCTTCATTTTAGTGGCAGYGCCACTCTCCTGAATCCATTAAATTTGGGAAGGAGCAGGAAAGGGAAAATGCCCCCCTGGGTGTTGTTATCACCAAGGAAAACACWGCTTTGAGAGGAGATCAAACCAATCAAGGGAAATAGCAAATATTCTTCTTCCAGTAAGTGAAAAATCTTATGGTTCAGGAGACGTCCCATAATTATGAAATGTCACTTCCCTCCTTTCTGCAGGAATATTCATCCCAGCTCCTTCTGAAAGCTGCCTCCAGGGATTTCATCCATTAAAATAATATTAACTTAGCATTGATTTTGTTTGTGACATTTGAGGAGAATTTGCCTGGTGATTGTACGTGGAAAACGCTGTGTGGATCCTTTTCTGTGCCATTCCCAGCACCATTCCTGGCAAGGCATAACCTGGAGCAAGGAAAGGTTCTCCAAGGAAAAGGTAAAGCAACAAATCTGAGCACAGCCCCCTCGTTCTGCTGCAGAAGTTGTGTGATCCCACAAGATTCCCTCTTTCCATGAGAAATGGGAAGATTCTTCTTCTCTTTTCCACCAATTCCAAGTTTAGCTGGGATGTTGGGAAGGAACTCCTGCCTGGGAGGGTGGGGAGGCCCTGGAATGGATTTCCCAGAGAAGCTGTGATCCAAAGTCCAGATCCAAAGGAATTCCAATGGAATTCGGGTGTTTTCTCAGCCTAGAAAGTCCTCACTGGACTCACACTGGGAAAATATTGGAGGCTTGAGGATGAATTGGTGATCCCTGAGCTGGGYTGATGGATTGGGAATGGTTGGGAATTTCCTCTGCTCCAGGACCTCACATTGATCTTTTTTTTTTTATGGAAAATGTTATCAGGATCCTTTAGAAAAGTGGGAATGAGGTGGTGTTTTGGATTGGCAATATGGGGGAAAGTTTGAGAGGACTTTGGGATTCATTTCAGCTGGGATGGGAAGAGGAGTTGGGAGATGGAAATTTTTGGAGCTGGGAAGGGGAATGATTCCATGGAGAGAAAGAAGGGATGGAGGAACTAGATGGAGAGAATGGCTTCCATTGCCAGAGGACAGGGAGAAATGGGATGTTGGGAAAGAATTCCTGGCTGGGAGGAGCTGGAATGGATTTCTCAGAGAAGCTGTGGCTGCTCCTGGATATCTGGAATTGTCCAAGACCAGGTTTGAGCATCCTGGGATAGGGAAGGTGTGGATTCCAGGAGTGGAACTGGATGGACTTTAAGGTTCCTTCCATCCCAAAACATTCCAGGATTCCATTCCAGGATCCCTTGGCACAGCTCTTTCCTGGTTCAAAGTTTCCCACACACAGAGATTTGGTCAAGTCCTTGTTGGAAAACAGGAAATTAAACTCTGATCAACATCAGAACTCRGATCCTGGAATGGATTCCCTTAATCTGAACAGTTCCAAGATCTTCCTGATTCATGGAATGTGTTGGATTCCTTAAAACTGAATTAAAATGAGAAATTTCCTTTTTTTTTTCCTCAGACATAGGACATCCATGATGGACCTGCTAGAAAATGCAGGATGGATTTGCCACAAATCAAATCCCTCTCCCCTTCTGCAGCCGTGAGCTTTCCCCCTGAAAATTAATTAACAGGAGTGAAGCCCTCATGAATTTCATGTAGTTCTGCAGCAGAACAAGGAGGAAATAATGGGATTTTCTGAAGAAAAAGGAGATTTAAAGTAATTGCAGACACTTGCTACTCTCAGAATTCACTTTTCCCATATTATCCCAGCTCTTAATTCTCCTAAACTGCAAATGGAATGACCAGGAATCTCTGAGGTATTGCCATGGGAATGCACTGCCCTCATCAATGCAGAATTTGGAGCATTTTACTGCAGCTAATTTGGGATTTGGGGCTATTTTTCCAGCTGGAGGTGAGGCCCAGTCCACAAATAAATGGATTATTGAAACAGGGTTTATTTTATTTCTTCTCTAAGTGAGTTTTTCTTTGGGGAAATTCAAATGCTACATGAATAGCTTCAATTAAACAAATATTCCATTTATGGAGAAATCTTTCATTTTGCTCCAAGCTGAGCCAAACTCCGGGTGCCTAAGAGAGGAAACTTCCAGGTGTGATGCTGACCAGATTTCAAACCACTTGTGCCATTCCTGCATCACTCCATATCATTCCTAAATATTTCCCACCTGCTTTCACCTGATGCCCATGGGAATATTTATTGGGGGCCTTCCTCCAAGCTGATCCTGAGCTGAACTTTCCCATCGATCAGGAAAAAGTCACCTTTTATCCCATTGGGGCTGATTTTTCCGTGTTGCCCAATATTCCTGCCTATCCKGGTGTTTGTGGAGCTCGGGAAGGCTCCATGATTGATGGCACTGCCTTCCCAAGGCTCCCAGATAATCAAATCCCACTGCTGCTTCCCAACACTGCTGCCACAAAATTAGGCCTGACCTAATTTTGACACTACAAAGCTTAGCAGTGCTGGGTATATTGGGTTTGGCCTGTACTAACGCTGTTTTTCCAGGAACAGATGGATTTATGTCTTTCTTCCCACCCTTTACAACTCCTCTCACTGCTGRTTATTGTTCCTGCCGCTGGGCAGGTGTAAAAACTGCTGGAGTTCAGAGAGGGATCAGGAAAAGGCCAGGAGAGCTCCTCAGAAATGGATTTGGGCTGAGAATATAAAATCATGGAATGGTTCTCGAGGGAAACTTGAAGATCATCCCATTCCTGCACTCCGGTCACTGATTCTCAGTGCRGGAGTAAATRAAATCCTTCCTGCACAGTGATCCTAAAAATTCCCATTATTCCAGGACTTTTCCAGTGTTTCAGGCCATGCCTGGGGCAGTTTCTGGCCATTCCCTGGTGCTGGGAATTCATGGATGTGCCTCRTTCTGTGTGAGTTTCTGACTCCTGGTGATTGGGAGAATCCATTGATTGGGAAAATCCAATGATTGGGAAAATCCACTGATCCTTTTCCATCTGTGCACATGCCCAAAAAATCATGGAATGGTTTGGGTTGGAATGAGACTTAAATTCCCACCCAGTGCCACCCCTGCCATGGCAGGGACACCTCCCACTGTCCCAGGGTGTCCCAGTGTCCAGCCTGGCCTTGGGCACTGCCCGGGATCCAGGAGCAGCCCCAGCTGCTCTGGCAATTCCAGCCCAGCCAGGAATTCCCAATTCCCAATCTCCCATCCATCCCTGCCCTCTGGCACTGGGAGCCATTCCCTGGGTCCTGTCCCTCCATCCCTTGTCCCCAGTCCCTCTCCAGCTCATTTCCTTTGGAAGCACTGGGATCCTGAAGTTCTCCATGCCTGGGAAATCACCAGCCTCCCGCTCAAASTGGGGCTGCCTCACCCTCAGTTCATTGCAGGAGCACAAATACAGAATATCCTCTGCAAAAACAATTYTTTAGGAAAGTCAGAGAAGGAAATACTTCCTAAAAACATGGAAATTTGGTTTCTAGCTTGCTTTAACGATTCAACACCTCCCTGCTTGCTTTTCATCAGCTTTAATTTGCCCTTAATAATTTATCCTGCAGCCCAAAGCAACGCTGCTGACATTAAAATCCCTTCGTGTCCTGGAACTGTCCAGTTTGGAAAAACCCTCTGAGCCCATCAAACCCAACCATTCCCAGCACTGCCCAGGCCACCACTGACCCCTGTCCCCAAGTGCCACATCCACAGGGATTTAAATCCCTCCAGGAATGGGGACGCTATCCCTACCCTGGGCAGCTGTGCCAAGCCTGGACAACCCTTTCCATGAAAAAATTCCTACAAATATCCAAATCAAACCTCCCCTGGCACAGCTTGAGGTCATTTCYTCTTGTTCTACCACTTGTTCCTTGGAAGAAGCCACCAATCCCCGCTGGGGTAAAATCCCATTTTAGGAAGTTCTGGGAGAAAACAAAACATCAGGAGCCCCCTTTCCTGCTCCACACTCATTCCCTGTGGGAATGCTGCCTCTTTTTCCTTCAGCTGAGCCCCAGACACGTCCCTGCAAGGCCAATTCCTGCCATTTCCACGGGAGCAAAGGTCTCCCAAAGATCCGTGTGTCCCTGCCCAGGCAGACAATTAGGGATAATTCCCTCTGTGCTCCTGCAGGGATTTATTTCCTGATTTAAYTCCTGCTCTTTCTTTCTCTCATTCAGAGTGCAGCTACTTCAGCTCCAGGAGAGGAGCTGCTCTTCTCCATGCCTGGTGCCATGAGTGGATTTACGGATTTTGGCTGCCATGGTTTTTCACCCAAAAGAAATCCAGGGATAACGTGGATATCCTCACTTCCACCATGTGTGGGACACTCTTGGCCAATAACTTTGGAATTCAAAATTTAATTGCCTGGAGCATCAGCACTGAGAAAATATCCCTCTGATCTGGGAATTCCAGGCAGGGTTTTGGAAGAATTTTAGGATTTTTGTGCTGTTTTTAAGCTGGGTTTGGCTTTAAGTGAGAATAAAGTCACTGAGAGATGCTGCCTTGCAATTTTTATTTCTGCTTGAGAGCCTGAAACTGTGATTTCTTTCAGCTTTTTCTGCTTAAATAACAACCTGGGAAATTGGTGCTTTTGAATTTCCCAGCCCCTTATTCCAGCATTTCCAGAGAATGACACTTGGTTAACTCACAACGTTCCAGGCTGATCTATCCCTTACACCCAACAAAAAAAGGGCATTTTCCATTTTTTCGCCACTGATTAAGCGGGAATTACAGAGATGAGCACAGAGAGGGAACCCTTCCCACACTCCACTCCCTCCCTGAAGTGCTCCTGGAGCCGTTGGCATCCCACAGATTGCCGGCTGTGGGATCAAGGAATCTGCTAAAATAAGGAATTGTCAACAAGGGAGGCCTTAATTGCAGCAACACTTTGTTGTTCCTGGCATCACAAAACTGACAACGGTGCCAGACCCTTTTCAGCACCATCAGAGGCTGGCAGCAAACACATCTCACTTATTTGGGAGCACACAAAAATGTGGAATTTCCCCCCACTGGAAAAGACAGAGAGGGGTGAAAATCACGCATGTTAAAAATCACCTTGTCAAAACAACTCTTGAATTCTAAATGATTTACACAGGTTGGTAAAATTCCTTTTAGAAATGCACTTTTAACTCATTTATTTTTTAAAATTTTAATTTAGTTTTTAACGAATTTAATTTTTTTACCCTTTGCAGGAAGTGCTGGTAGAGCAGTTCCTGACAGGCAGCAGCGAGGACATGGATTTATCCTGAAGGAAAAAGCACCTACATAAAATGAGGATGAGAGGAAACATTCTCAAGATGTGCCAGAGGAGATTTGGGTGGGATATTGGGAAGGAATTCCTGGCTGGGAGGGTGGGGAGGGGCCGGGATGGAATTCCCAGAGCAGCTGTGGCTGTCCCTGGATCCCATGAAGGGCCCAAGGCCAGGTTGGACATTGGGGCTTGGAGCAGCCTGGGATAGTGGAAGCTTGGAAAATTCTCTGGGATTATCCTCYAAATTCAACTGTTTCCCCACTCTGCATGAGTTCGACACAGATATTCATGGAATCACGAAGGCTGGAAAATTTGATCCAACCTTGTCCCCAGCACTGCCAAGGCCACCACTGCCCCGTGTCCCCAAGTGCCACATCCACAGGGATTTAAATCCCTCCAGGGTTGGGGACTCCACCTTGTACCTGTGCCAGGGCTGGGGAACTCTTTGAGGGAAGAAATTTTCCCAAATATCCAATCTAAACCTCACAGAATCCCTGAGGTTGGAAAAGAGCTCCAAGATCAGAGTCCCAGCTGTGCCCCATCCCCACCTTGTCCCCAGCCCAGAGCTCTGAGTGCCACCTCCAGGGGACACCTCCAGGGATGGGCACTGCAACCCTCCCTGGGCAGTGCCAAGGCCTGAGCCCCCTTTCCATGGGGAAATTCCTGCTGTGCCCACCCTGAGCTGCCCTGGCCCAGCCTGAGGCCGTTCCCTCTGCTCCTGTCCCTGTTCCCTGGAGCAGAGCCCGACCCCCCCGGCTGTGCCCTCCTGGCAGGAGCTGTGCAGAGCCACAAGGGCCCCTGAGCCTCCTTTGCTCCAGGCTGAGCCCCTGCCCAGCTCCTCAGGGATTCTCCAGCCCCTTCCCGGCTCCTCAGGGATTCTCCAGCCCCTTCCCGGCTCCCTCAGGGATTCTCCAGCCCCTTCCCAGCTCCTCAGGGATTCTCCAGCCCCTTCCCGGCTCCCTCAGGGATTCTCCAGCCCCTTCCCGGCTCCCTCAGGGATTCTCCAGCCCCTGCCCAGCTCCCTCAGGGATTCTCCAGCCCCTTCCCGGCTCCCTCAGCCTCTCCTCCCATGTTTCACCCTCAGCAGCCCAGGAAAAGCCCTAAAAATAAAATTTCTGAGGCTGTCCCAAAGCAGGAGGAAGTACTGCAGGTGCTACAAAACCCCCCATGCAAATTCCTGCAATCACCCTGAGAAAAASCTGTCCTGGTTCGGCTCTGGAACAAAAATTCCACTGACTATGGAATGTATCTCAGTTTAGTCTGCTGCCTGAAAAAAGCACAGTTTAATATTAAAGAGGAAATTTAAAACACTGAACAGTTCCATGAATGCAAATCAAGAAGGAAATGCCACTTTGGAATGTTAAACGAAAATAAACAGCTTTTTAAACAACAATCTGCAGTTCTTGGGAGCCAGCACAGATCTGTCCCGAGAAAAACAAGGAAAACAAATCTCTTTTCAGGCAGTAAAATGATTTCTTGAATTAAAGCCGTGTTTGCTGTACTTCAATGTCTCACACCTCGTTCTCACATCTTTGTTGTCAAACACCGGGTGGAGCAGGAGCAGCTGAATGACTGGAATGTGTTCCCTTTCTAAAGCTGGGAATTTATTACATGGATTTTGTGTTTTCCAGGCTCCACCAAAATTTATTTATGTGAATGGATCTTTTGGAATCATGGAATAGTTTGGATAGGGATGGACCTTCAAGCTCATCCCATTCCACTTACAATGACACTTCCCACTGTCCCAGGCTGCTCCAAGCCTCTCTAGCCTGGCCTTGGACACTTCCAGAGATCCAGGGACAGCCACAGCTTCCCTAGGACTTCCATCCCAGGGTTTTACCACTCTTCCACCCAGGAATTCCTTCCCAAAATCCCATCTAACCCTTCCTTCCACCTCTCCTCCTCTTCAGCTCCAAATGTGCTTCATCAGGGCTACCACAAACTGCTTGAAGTGCCACATCTGGGACTTAAAATGTCATTCCAAGATATTCCCACCACTGGATAATCTGATTTGCCCTAAAAATTCCCATTTCCTTCAGGTCCTGGCATTGGGAAAAGAACTGGGGGCTCTGTCAGCCCTGAATCTTTTCCTCCTGTGGAAAAATTCTGGAGCACCAAGCTTGGAATGCCTGAGAGCTTTTTCAGAGAAATTCCACATTGTCACAGCATAAATCATCCCATTCCCAAATTAGGGCCAAGTCAGGGGAGATAACCAGAGTTTTCCTTCATTTTAGTAAATCCCAGGCTGTGCTGGGCCAGGAAAGAGCAGCTGAGGGGACAGAGATCCTGAGGGGTCCTTGCTGCTTCCATGATTTCTGTGCCAACTTCCCCACAACCAAGAGCAGATCATTGCACCAACCCCCCCAGGCTGCTGGGGAGAATTCCACCAGGAATTATGGAGAGGTTTAGCCCTGTTTCTAGGGAGCTGCTGCAGATGATCCAAACTCTCCTGGCACTGGGAATTCGTAGCATCCCTCAGTCCACCCCTGCCCTCTCCCTTTCCCAGTTCTTTGATGGATATCAGCTCCCATGGCAATATTTCACCTGGATCACTCCTTTGTGTCCAACCATTGGAAATGGAAACAGTTCCATGAGATTTGTGGGGCTGAGCAACTATTGAGGCTCCTCCATCATTGGAGAATATCAGTGTTAATTAGGAATTGGATTGACACAGAGTCCAGCAGAAACAGAAATCACCTCCCTGTGGATCTGATTCCTTGGGAATCCAAAGCAACAGCTCAGTATTGATGTGAACAACTCCAGAGCCTCTCACCCCTCAGCATTCCATGATTTATTTGGACAGGCATCAATGAGCAATCAACAAATCAATAAAAATTAATGAAGAGAATTAATAAACTCCCACCTGCGTACTCAGACCCTGCCAGGTCAGGCGTTATTGTTTATATGATTTTCCAGCCCTCTTCCGAAGGCTCCAATCCTATTAACAGAGGGCAATTAGTCATTAACTTCCATTAGGGACTCGCTCCTTCYGTGCCAAATTTGTGGGAGTGGGAAAAGGATCTCACATTTACCAGCCAAAATTCATCACACAGCTCTGACAGCAGCAGCAATCCCACACCTGATCCCTGGCCAGCAGCAGTGGCTTCCCAAGGCTGGGAATGGTGGAGAGGAGCTGCCAGCTCCTCATGTGAGGCATTTGCTGGGTCCCCAGGACGAAGGAGGAATTGAGAATCTGACTCCATGTTCTTAGTAGAATAATAAATAATAAATAATAATAAATAATAAATAATATTATCCTTAGAAGAAGAATAAATAATAGAAGAATTATATTATATTATATTATATTATATTATATTATATTATATTATATTATATTATATTATATTATATTAT
>JACDOX010000322.1:23420-65435 GCA_014549065.1 Cardinalis cardinalis
GGGAACACAGAAACCAGGTGTGCAAAGGGAACACAGAGACCAGGTGTGCAATGGGAACACAGAAACCAGGTGTGCAAAGGGAACACAGAGAAACCAGGTGTGCAAAGGGAACACAGAGACCAGGTGTGCAAAGGGAAATAGAGAAACCAGGTGTGCAAAGGGAACACAGAGAAACAGGTGTGCAATGGGAACACAGAGAAACCAGGTGTGCAAAGGGAAACACAGAGAAACCAGGTGTGCAATGGGAACACAGAAACCAGGTGTGCAATGGGAATACAGAGAAACCAGGTGTGCAAAGGGAAACACAGAAACCAGGTGTGCAAAGGGAAATAGAGAAACCAGGTGTGCAAAGGGAACACAGAGCAAATCTGCAAAGGGAAATAGAGACCAGGTCTGGAAAGGGAAACCCAGAGATCAGATCTGCAGAGGGAAACAATAAGGACAAGGTCTGTAAAGGGAAATGGAGAGCAAATCTGCAAAGGGAAACACAAGGACCAGGTCTGCAAAGGGAAACACCAGGTCTGCAAAGACAAGAAAAAGATGGAGAAGCAGATGCTGGGAAAAAAGAATCTGTGATGCAAACACTGCCTTGGCTCTGAAGCTTGGAGGATTTTAGGAGCCCTGCCTCTTGTTTTGTTGAGAGGYGTCTTCTCCCCACCAAGGGGCTGGGATGTGGGGTGGAGTGCCTCATCTCCTCAGGGTCCTGGAGGTGGGATGCCCTATGGATCACCACCATTCATGTGGTGTCCCAGTGCCAACTTATACAGGATTAGAATGATTAGAATGATTTAGAATGATACAGGAAGACTTCTTGGAAAAGTCTTCCAAGATCATGGAGTCCAGCACTGCAAGGCCACCACTAAATCATGTCCCCAGGTGCCACACCCACATGGCTTTTAAATACCTTCAGGGTGGGCAGCCTGTGCCAGGGCTGGAGAGCCCTTTGCATGAAGGAATTTTCCCTAATACCACCCCAAACCTCTCCTGGCACAGCCTGAGCCCATTTCCTCTTGTTCCCTGGGGACAGAGCCTGACCCCCACCTGGCTGCACCCTCCTTCCATGGAGCTGTAGAAGTTGCAGGACTGAAAAAGGGCCAAACTCCAAATAAGCCAGGAGGTTGTTTTTYCCTGAAATCCCTCAGCTGGCTCCTGAGGATCCCAGCCCAGTGCTCCCAGCCTTGCTCCATGCAGCTCACAGAGAACATTTAAACCATTAATGAAATCTGTAGGACTTGTTTTTCCCTCTCTGTCCCAGTTGTGAGCCACAGGGCCAGGGCTGACCCTCCCTGCAGGGCTGCCCTGTGCAGCACCGACGGCGTTAATTAAGATGAAGCATTAAGAGAATGTTGTCTGCATCACTAATTCTGTTAAACCCAGCTCCCAGAGGAAGAGCTCWCAATTGGTGCTGCACATTTCCTCCACCAATCAAGGCTGATGATCCAGTGAAGCATGAGCTCCATGGGCTGAGCACTCTGCTTTTATTTATGTATGGACACGGCTGCCCCGGGAGCTCCAGGACCCACAGGGCAGCTCCTGCTTCTGTGGGGCTGGGGCAAATCCTGGTGGGAGCTGTCCCACATTTCCACAGCCAAAATAACCCAAAGGTTCCTCCTAAAGCAGGGAATGAGCTCCAGGCTGAGGGATCAGAGCAGAAATGTGCAGTCTGACTTCTCCCTGCTCTTCCTGGTACCACCCGACATCAATTATTTTCRAGTGAAGAATTTATTTAAAACCAAACAGCCTCCTAAGCTTTGTCCTCAAAATGTTTTTGGACAGACTGGGAGAAGGGTGAAGGCAGTGACGTGTCCCAGCAGCTCTGGGTCACCTTTTGACATGTCACAGACATGGGTTAGAGCAGACCAGGGGACTGGGCTGACCTGCCCAGAGAGCCAACCAGGAAACACCCACAGCTGGACTGACACCCTTCGTGCCCAGGTGCCACATCCTCATGGCTTTTGAACCCTCCAGGGGTGGGAACTCCTGCCCTGGGCAGCTGTGCCAGGGCTGGACAACCCTTTCTGTGTAAGAATTGCTCCCAAAATCCAACCTAACCCTCCCCTGGTGCAACCCCTGTTCCCTCCTGTCCCCGATCCCTCCCTCCTGTCAAGGAGATGTTGACAATGACAAGGTCCCACCTGAGCCTCCTTGTCTCCAGATTTGCAGGACATTTTGCATTCCCAGCATCACTGAGAAAAGGATGGATGAAGAGAAACCACCTTTCCCTTCCCCTGCAGCCACAAATCACATTTCTTGTCTCATTCAGCCTCTACCAGGTTTTCTGCTTCAACCACCCACAAATTCTGTGCAAGTCTCTCCCAGGCTGAGCTGTCCCTCCTACCTGTAATTCCCTTGCTGTGGCTTGTTCTGTGTCCCATCCCTGCTCTCCTTCCCATCTCCCTCCTCATGATGAGCCAGGACTCCCTGTGCCACCACTACTGCACCACCAGACATTCCTTCTCCTGTTTTTGCAGGACACAATAAATCCCCCTGGATAAAGAAACTTCAAACCAGGATGGTGAGGAAAATATTGTCTTCACATGGAAGGAAGAGAAAGGGAATCCAAACTAAAAGGGGAACAGGGTGACCTGAGCAAACAAGGGCTGTGAAACACTGAACAAGAACATGGGAGGTAAATGAAATGACCCAGCTCCACCAGCCAAACCCAGCCTGGAAGCTTTCTAGAAGTGTGATGGGAACTTGGCACTGGATTTGTCCTGGTTTGAAACCCCAGCCTGGACCCGTCCCAACACTCAGGGAACAGAGGTGACCTGGGGAGCCACGATACCTGTGGAACAGTCCATCTGGATCAAGTGGGAATCACTGTCAGTTTTCATTTTTTTAGCACTGTTCTCTGAGGTAGAAGTGACAAGTAAGTTTGTAGCAGAAAAATAGGGTGGCTGCAGGGAGCCCTGATCCATGCAGTCCATTTTCCTTTTCAGAGAAGACATGGTGATGGAGGAGGGCACCAGGCTCTCCGAGGAGTGAGCCCTCCCCAGCAGGTTGGTGCCAGGGATGCTGTGCTGCAGCAGGAAGTGGTCTATCCTGGCCTTGAGGGTGGGGTGAGGTAGGGGCTGGGAGTGCTGGCTGAAGGCCACGCCCGTGAAGGGATCGCTGGGGACGCGGCCCCAGGACGCCTCGCTGCGGTTGCACTTCTCCAGGGTGCTCTGGTCAATCACCTTCCCAGAGGGCAGGAGCATGGGTAAAGTCATGATCTCCAGAGTGATGGGGTCCAGGAATTCTTCAGGGATGTCTTGGACAACGTCCACCAGCTTGTGCAGGGTCTGCTGCTCGTTGGCACTGAAGGGGACGCAGTCGCTCTCCATGGGCGTCCAGAGCTCCGGCTTGAGGCTGCCGACGTCCTGGGCCAGGAACTGGGAGGCCACCTGGAAGACACCCTCGATGACCTCCTGTGGGCAGGACTTGGCAGGCTGTCCCCACACCTCCAACCTCTTGATGCTGGGCAGGCCCCCCCCGGCCACGTGGGTGATGCAGATCTTTAGGTGGGACACGTTGCTGAGCGAGGCCGGCCCTTTGTTCCAGAGATCTTGGGACACCGAGCCGGGGTAGGAGAAGACATTTTCCATCTGATGGAAGGGAGGCCTCGGCTTGAAGCCTCTGTGGCCAAAAGTCACTTTGCTCTGATTTTTTAGGACAGCTTTGCCCACCAGGGTGAAGGTGTCCTTGTCCGACACAGGCTGCCCGGCCAGACCTGAGCACTGCCCCTCAGGGCTCTGCCAAGAGGTTTTGTTGCATGAGGTAGAGGTGTAAACTTCCAGGCCAGAGAAGGTCTGGTAGCCCCCAGAGGAGATGTCAATGTTGATCCTGCAGATCTCCACGTTGAAGGGGAAGGAGATGGTGACGTGCACCGGGGGTTTGATGAAGTACTCGCTGCGGAAGCCGCGGTTCCTCCTGGCCAGGTCCTCGGAGATCAGGTTCTCCACCTCGTAGCCATCAGCAGAGATCTGCGTGCCAGACCAAAACTGGGGTCAGGGTGCAGCAAGGAAACACAAGGAGGGCAATTTCACAAGCACTTCCAGAGATTCTCAGGATGACACTGACCAGGAGCCAAGGCTGAGGTTCCTGTGCAGCTCAGACTCTGCTGTAAGGCAGAGCAGATCCACCACTCCTTCCACTCCCACCCTCCTCCATCCCCTCTGTGTCCATGGGCAGACCTGACTTAACTGCTGGAAGAGTGGAAAATCAGGGATAATCTGTGGTTTTGGCTGGGTCAGTGAAATAAATCAAGGAGAGGGTGGCTGGGAGCAGAGGATGAGCGTGTCTCCTCTTCCTCTCTCCCTTTTCAGGTGGGAGTCTCCTGATTTTCTYTGTGCCTACTTATCCACGTGGAAATGCACTTGGAATCACAGTTACAGGGTCCCAGAGGAACTGTGCATGTTTATCAGCCTCTGGGAGCCACCCCAGCCATCCCTGAGGGAGATCCATCAATCCAGGCTGGGTCTGGTTTGGAATATCCAATCCCACCCTCTGCTCTGCTCCTGGGCAGCCTGGTTAAATCCATTCCCTTTCCTGGAAGCCCCAGGCCCTGAGAAATCTGCTGCACTTGCTGAATGGACAAATAAAAATGAGGAAAATCTATTTATTCCACCTGTTTAATATGGTCTTGATCATGACAATCACACCTAAACTCTGTGGCACGGCTGGGTCTCTCCACAAGAAATTCCAGCAGCACAGAACTTACAGAGCCAAGGCTGTCCTGGATTTTGGGGTGAGTTGGTGTGGAAACTTACAAATAAAACCAGATTKGAATGAAAACTGAGTTTCTTAAAGAGATTCTGATGTGCTGAGTGAAACCAGAACTACCTGGAAAGTAACTTCACCGAGTTATCGTTTCACAATTTCACATTAATTGATCATTTCACATTAACAAGAGCTGTGAGTTCCAATGGGCAGAGGGAAAGCTGGAATACTGCAGGGAAAAAGGGATCTCAAGTCAAAGAATTTACACCTGGAAGCACATCATGCTGTCTCTGGTTATGAGATCCTGCAAAATTGGGGCTTTTCCCTCCAGTATTTAGTGTGTGCCACATCAGAGCAGTGATGCTGATTATCCCAGAGCAGCAGTGAACCAGCTCCTCACCCCAGGATAATTCCATCTAATCCCTCCATCCCTSCCACTCCCCAAACCCCCTCCTCACTGTTTTACCTTGTTGCAGTGAATTCTTGGCTTGAACTGTGGGAGACAGACGTTTATTACCATCTTGGCAGCTGGAGAGAGGTCACTTGCTGAGCATCAGAGTCAGCTTGGAAAAAAAAAAATCAAAATAAAGGGAGTGAATATCCATGAGCAGTGAAAGGATCTTGTGTTTTGGGCGAGTTACAGGCTTGGRATTTCCTAAAATGCAGCTCAGATCTGAGTCCTGGAGGTGAAGCCAATATAAACCAAAATGAATGTGGTGGAGAGATGAGATTGAGAGAAAAAAAATCACATTAATGTTAATTAGTGAATCTGTGGAGAAAAAGCAAAAAGCAAATGGCTATTTGAACTAAAACCACCTATGAACAGASCAGCAATTAGACCTGAAGGTTTATCAAAGATGCAGGAGTTCTGTAGGTGTAGAAAAGCAACAGCACAGCACAGGAAGCTGTCACAGTGAGTCAAGATTAACCACAAATATTAATAATTGCTGTTAAATAACTCCAAGGGAGCAGAGGGCACAGAATAGCTCTGAGGGAGATGTCAGCACCAAATCCTTCTGCCAGCATTCATTAAAGAAACTCAACTGAACACACCTTCTTTCCCATTGAAAAAAGAAAGTGACTGGAATTGGCTGTCTCAGATCCCTTTTAAGAATGAAATTATCTGTGAGGTGAGAGCTTTAACCTCATGTTAACCCCAGCTTTAAAATGTCACTGCCCAGGGCAACCTTGCAAATCAGGGACTCRCTGCCTCCTTCAAGAACAAGCAGCTCTTTAATGATTTTCCACTGATCTCTTGGTTCAGCCCAAATGAAATTGGCCTTCTGGGGGCACGTTGAAAAGGCAGAGTTAATGAGCTCCCTGTGCTGCATCTGCAAGGAGAAAGGTGGAATTCAAAGCACAAATCCCACAGACAAAACCCCAACCCAACATGGAATTCACACCTGCAGAGAGCAGGGCTTGGTTACAATGCCTTGAGAATGAAGCAGGTGTGAACCTTACAAGAGGAACAGGCACTTCTAKCCCAAAATTTGGTCTGGCAGCCATCAGGAGCAATTCCTGCCCCTCAAGGAGCAGGACAAGCACACACCAACTCTSCTCCAACATTACCTTCCTGGTTTGCTGAGCCTGAGAGGTTTCCAGAACTGGGCTGCCAGGGGGGAACTGTTCAAACTGGTCTGACTTTGGCACTCACATCTTGTAGGAGACTGATAGTTCACTACAGGCTGTGCCTCAAAACTGCTCTTTTTGCCTCAYTTTGAACCAAAAGTGGTAAATTCACTTGGCCCTCAGCACTGGTGTTATGACAAGTGGCAAACCAACTCTCCTTGCTCCCTTCCTTGGGAAAACTCAGGATTCTCCTCCTGTTCTATCTCTCCTGGGCTGAAAACTTCTCCTGCAACATGAGGAGCTCTGTATGGGTATTTTATAGGATTTGTAACCTTGAGAACTGAATTTTTCCAGTCTCTATACCTCAGTAAGAAAATTGATTATTTTCTTCATATTTTCTTCTATTTTTTCACTGCACTCCCTTCTGCTGAAAGACTCTGTTACAAATCTCATTGCTAAAGTTGAGTCACTGAGTTGCTTTTACCCATGGCTGGGTTTTTTTTTCCTCTCTGTCTTCAGTGTGTGCCTTCCCTGAGGTGAACAAAGATCTTTGGACTGAAGCAGTGAAACACAGACCTGAAAAAAATCCTCAGTGGTTTTGGACAAGGAATTTTAAACCAGACTGTCTGGAGTTTGTCATCACAACTCTTCCTGGTGTCCTGTGTGGGATTATGGAGCTGCTGCATTGTGGACATGAAATAAAGTCCTTGGAGCATGAAATTAATATCCTGAGGTCAGTGCACCTTAAGCCTCAGTCCCACTCAATATCCACATTCCATCCAAAAGGAGAAACCCAGGCTGTGCCCTCAGCCCCAGCCCCAAGGGGATGGAAACACAAGGAAATAACTCTGTGTGTGTTGCTGGCACCCAGCTCAGCCTCATGACTAAATACCCTCTGCTCCTGCTCTCACCAAATCCAACCACTCTCATTTAGGGCGGAGAAAGAAGCAACCACAGAGAAAAATGAATCATTAGGAGCTTTTATTTGTGGTGGAAGCATTTGAGGATCCAGGTACAAAAGGACAGCACGGGAAGTACAGATATCAGCAGAGCAGAAATGGCCTCACAGAGCACAAAGAGACCATTTTATCCAGTACCCAGCCACGGAGATGCACTGGGGAGGCTTTTTTCCCCCACTAGGCAGCCCTGGTGAGCAGTGCTGGGCAGAAGACTTTGTAGTGGAGGTAGCTGAGCTTCTCGGAGCGTGTGCGCTTGAGCAGAGGGAACCACTCCCAGAAGGGAAGCTCCACCACGGCGTAGCCCAGCAGCCGCAGCTGCCGCCGCTTCAGGCAGTGCAGCCCCAGCAGCCGCCTGGAGCCGTAGCAGAAGTGGTTCCTGTTGGACACCTGCAGWGCCAGCCTCACCTCCCCAGGCTGCCAGAGCCCTGCTTTAGGCTCAGCCTGGGATGTGGCACCTGCAGGAAGGGCTCCACCCATACACGTGGTGTCACCTCTCTCCTGGCTGGGAATCCTGGCTTCATTCCCCACCTCTGTGGGACTCTGGTTATGAGCTCTCCCCTGTAAGAGCTGAGACATTAAATCATCTGTCAGATTAACTCCCATGTCTCTCAGCTTCTTGGCTGCCACAGGATCCTTGAAGTTGAAAGGGATGGGACGTCCATCCGCGGACAAACGCACCTCCAGGTCGCTGGACCTGGTATGGGGCAGGATCATGTGGCTCTTCACATACTCTGGGCCTCCCAACATGCTCTCCAGGAGGGATGTGGCTTCCACAATTTCAGGCCTGACGTAGATTTCCCTCTCTGCAAAGCTTGAGACCATCTCAGTGAACTCCTGACAAAGCTGAGGTGTGAGTTGGCTGCCTTGGTAGGTGGGGCACTCGATTTCAACGCTCTTACCAAGGGTGAACAGGTCYTTGTTGAGCTCATATTTGCTACCTCTGGTTTTCTGGACAAACTCCTCCCTCAAAGCAAAGTCTATCAGCTCCTCTGGGAAGCGTTTGACAAAAGCCAAGCCAAGCAGAGCAGTAAGGAGATGCTCTGGAAACTTGCTAAACTCGTGGAGTTTTGCATGCAATTGCTTTATCAGGCTGGAGTAAAACTCCTCCTCATTGGGAGGTTCRTAGTCCAGGCACCCAAACGACCACAGGAATTTGGCAGCGTCCTTGCTCCGGCAGTAGGACACCTTGGAAGGCAACGAGGTGGCAACAGCAGCCAAGACATCCTCATCAAAGAAGTGCAGGGATGAGTAGGTGAGAGCGATGTGCATGATGCCCTGGATGTTTGTGGCAGGGATCCGAGCAGGAATCACCCTGCCCAGCTCCCTCATCAGGGGCAGGTGGTCCATGCGGGCGTAGCGCAGCATCTTGAGCACGTTCACCAAGGCGTAGGTGCTCATGTCCTCCATCTGCAGGGACACCCTGTCTGCAATCCTCCTCATGACGTGCTCAGAAATCCCACTGAGGGATTTGAAGAGCCCCARGCAGATGGCACCCAGCTCCTCCAARGTGAAGGYGTCCAAGTGCTTCAGGATGGTGCTCTCCACCTTCTGCGCCAAGTCCGCGGGCGACCTCCGGCCTTCGCCGATGATGTAAAGGAGCTGCACAAACTGGGGCAGGGTGAGGTCCTTCCAGTGCAGGTTGGCATAGCTGAACAGAATGCCCAGGTAGGAGGGCACGCTGCGGTCCAGGCAGCGCCAGCAATCCGCCACCAGCAGCAGCTGCTCCAGGCCCATGTCCCACGCCCGCCGGCAGAACTCGGCCTCGCACGCGTTGAGCAGGGGGTGGGAGGCTGGCACGGCCAAAGGGACACAAGCCTTTAAAATGTGGATGAGGTCTGGGGTGCTGAACAGCCTGATGGCCACGACAGCTCGGTGACACAGGGCACTGAACCTGGCATCCGACCCCAGC
Organism: Cardinalis cardinalis; assembly: GCA_014549065.1. Taxonomy (NCBI): domain Eukaryota; kingdom Metazoa; phylum Chordata; class Aves; order Passeriformes; family Cardinalidae; genus Cardinalis; species Cardinalis cardinalis. The sequence goes on from JACDOX010000322.1 coordinate 32,556, forward strand.
GCCGCGCGGCGCTCCGCCGGCAAACGGCTCAGCTTGAGGAAATAATCTGTGAGAACCCCAGGGCTGCCCTCACAGCCAGCCACACTCTGTAAAATCCTGTCCCCTTCCTCTGCAGGGAGGGGCTGTGCTGGCTCAGCGCTGTCACAGGTGAGAGCTCTGTACTCAGGCCTGCCCTTCTGGAACGTGCGCGGGTCCTCCTTGGAGTCGTGCACTTCCCGCTTCTCCTTCTCTGCTGCCTCCTTGCACAGCACGGTCTGCTCCAGGAGCGTGGACTTGGGCTTGGGCAGGGCACTCCTGACAGGTGACAAAGCTTGGGAAGAGGCAGTGGGGAATGTCTGTGGAGCCTGTGCAGTGCCAGGGCTGGTGAACACGTCACCCAGTGCCTGGCTGCTGTCCCTATCCCCGTGCTGCTGGGAGCCAGCCCTGCCTTTGGCATAGGCAGCTGGATTGTACAGCACTCTGTAGTCCTGGGGCTTCAGCAGCTGGATTGTAGCCCCTGACTGAGTCCCAGTCTTGGCTGCTCCTGGTTTAGCTCTCTTTTCCTTCTTGCTTTTGCTGCTCCCACGCTTGGCTGTGGTGGAAATCGCTGTCACCCTGCTCAGCCTGGGCAATCTTCGGCACATTAGCACCGTAGCCATGGGTCTCAACTTAGTGGGGCTCAGAACTGCTTCCAGGTACTGAAAAAAGGGCAGACGGAGAGTCAGTGGCCTCCACTGAAATAGGAGTCTCCTTGAGCCAGCTCTCATAAGCTCTTGGAGATCTATTTCACACCCAAGATAGCTCAGCTACCTCAGATGGCATAAAATCAGCAGGATGGCTTCTGTGGCATTGTTGGAAATAAAAAAGTTTTCTTAAAAGGCAAAATAACAAAGCTCTTTACAGAGAAAAACCAATCCAGGTGCAAGAGGCCYTCCTGTCCCTGGTAAAACACCTCACAAAAGCGATTATTTCCTTTTGTTCTCTTCTTTTTCTAGCAAATTTCCCAGGTGGGACTTTTTGGCTCCTGTCCAATTGGCTATCCTYAAATCTGAGGTGAAATCCCTGGGTTCTATAAGATGCCTTTTTCACCTAATTGAAGAGAGAAACTTCTAAGTTTATTTCCTTTTTAAGGAGACCAAAGATAGTTTTGTCACTCCATCAACAGAGGGCACATTCCTACACTCCACCTCACAGGCAGCACCTTTTAATCAATYCTTTAGCTACCCAAAGGGAGGTGGCACTGGTCAGGGCAGCTGGGTCCCTCAAAGCCACCATGGAATGTCACCTCATGCAAAGGCAGCTCAGGATGAGCTCTCAGGTGAGCTGGGCTTGGAGTAGAAGGCAGCCAGGCATGATCTGCTACTCAGCAGACACAAGAAACCTGGCACAGACTAGGAGAGTTAAGAAAAATAATCATTGTTTTTTCATTTTTAAGAGAGACAAGCTGCTCTTTCTTCATTCTGAACAATGAAAACGTGTTTTTGTAGAAGAGCTGCAGCTTCAAGAAGCTGTGTGTGTTCAGACAGAGCATTCTGCTGCTTTGGTCATCATGGTCTGAATCACTGACCACCACCTCAGAAGTTGCCCAAATACCCAGGGTGCCACACTGCCCTTTGCACCTGGAGACAGGATGTGGAGCAAAGCCTCCTCAGAACCAGAGCAGAGAGTGAAAACTGGCCCAGAACCTGCAGGTGGAGGTTGGAGGAATGAAGAAATGTGGGGGAAGAGCAGGGGAGAAGTAACACAAATCACTACGTGATGCTACATCCCTGGAGCAGAGCTTTAAGCTTCAGATTTGAGAGCATTTCCCAGAGCTTTAGGGTACAGGATGTYTAAAAATGGCTGGTGCCTTCCCAACTCCTGCCTGAAGCAGCTACAGCTCAGAGGGTGAGGATGAGAAATCCGTGGGAGTCCAGCTGGGTGCTGCCAGCCTGCACTGAGCCCTGTTTACCACCCTTGAAATGCTGATTAAAAAAACATAAAATAAAGCACCAGGTGTCAGATTTTTCCCTCAAATCCTTATGCCAGCCAAACATCCATCACACAGGTGATGGAWAAAAACCCCTCAGTCCCACACGGAGCTGGGCAATCAGGAAGGGCAAAGCCTTTGTGCTCCCCACACACAAATGGAGATGAATCCTCAGGGACACCCCTGGGAGCTCTGCTCATGCCCACGGGTTCCTGGTCAGGGATGGAGCAAGATGTGGCATCAGTGCAGGCAAACCCAGTTTTGCAGCAGCAAAATGGGCACTTTGGGGCACAAGAGGTGGGTTTGGGGTGTGTGAGCAGCACCATGCAGCTCTGGCTGAGCATAAATGGGTTTTTTTTTTTGTGTGTAAAGGTCCCCATATCCCCCATGATCCAGGGACACCTTCCACTATCCCAGGTTGCTCCAAGCCMTGCTCAACCTGGCCTTGGACMCTTCCAGGGATGAGACATCCACTGCTTCTCTGTGCCCCTGAAGCAGATGAGGACATTCTGCATCCTCTGCTCCATGGGCAGAGCTTGGAGGCAGCAAACAGCAGCCAAGAGGGAGGAGAAGCTGCTGGAGCAGAAACCACCCCAGCAGAGAGGTGAAAAMCCAGCTGGGCTGGGGGGAAGGAAAGGCAAACTGAAATGTGGATTTGGGGGGAGAGCCATGCAAGGATGAGGGCACAAGAGAGGCCACTGTGGTTTTAGGATGATCTGTGAATGTTGTGAGCTGCTCAACAACACACTGGGCACCTGATCTGTATCTCCAAACACCCTGAGGCAGCCCCAGGAGCAGATCAGGCTCTGTCCCACAGATCCCAAGCTGTTCCAAGGCTGTGACTGTCCCATCCCAGGATGAGGAGTCAAATCCTGCCAGGCAGGAGAGACTCTGCCCCTTCCTGCCTGTCTGAGGGACAAGGAATTGAAMAGCCTCCTCAGAAGCTGGACAGGAAAACACAAACCTGGATTTCAAAGTTCTCCTGCTCAGCCCAAGGAATGGCTGATAAAATGATCATTCCTGGCTCTCCTGGCTGTGGTGTCCAGCCTGAAGTGGCCTCAGGTGACAGATGCTGCAGACAGGGGACAAAGCTCAGACTGCACCTGCCTGGGGGAAAGAGAAATCCCTCCAACATCTCCTCCTCCAGCACCTCACACAGCTTGGACCATTAGAAGGGCTGGATCAAGCTCCCAAAATCATATTGAACAAGAGGAGGTTGATCCAGGTGAGCCTTTCTGAGAGAATTCCTTGTCTGACTCGACTTTTGAGAGAATTCCTTGTCTGACTTGACTTTAGAGTGCCTTCATCCATTTTTCTGCTAACAAAACCCAGGTTATTGATGTGAACCAACTCCTCCCTGCTGTGAAAGGTGATTTTCCCCAGGAAATCCAGCCCTGCTGCTCCCAGAGCCCCTCCCAGCAGCAACAGCCCCAGTTCAAAGCTAGGGAATCAATCAAAGGCCTGGGGAAGGCTCTGAATGTGCTGCTAAGAATATCCTCCAGGGACTGACTGTGGAGCTGTGACACATTTGGGAATCCAGGCAGTGCAGAGGCTGCTTCTCTCCTCCTTTGCTCCAAATCCAGCCAAAAAGAGAAGACCACAAACAGCTGAGCCAGGCTGGGATGGGACAGGACAGTTCCAAGCACCCTCAAAGGCAATGGGGCTGCTCCATGTGATTTTTCCATGATTCCTCCCACCCTGGGCAAATCTTTGTGATCTTCCCAGTTTCCAGCCCATTTCTCCTCCAGCTCCACCCACACCTTCCATGGATTTACCTCTTTTCACCTTGAGCAATTTTTCCTTTTTCCTTTCCTCTTTCCTTTCCTTTCCTTCCTTTTTTTCTATAGGCTGTTAATTTTTTTTGTGGGAGTGTAGTTGGTTTTGGATTTTTTGTAGCTTTGACTTTAAAATTTTAAGGCCAAAGCTAAATTTTAAAATTTAAAATTTTGTTCATTTCAAGTCTCCCTCCCCAGGTATTTTTTGTTAAAGGTTTTAGGATAAACTGTGGTTTTTGGTTGTAGATTAGAATAAGTTTTTGATATTTGGTTTTGTTTTGATTGAGTTAAGGATTATTGTATGAGTAAAAAGAACATTCCCAGAGGAATGCCACCCAGCCAGGGGCTCAGCCCTGAGCAAGGGGGGGTTGGTGCATCCCAAAAATGCTGTCAGGGCTTCTGGAACACTCTGAGGGGTTTTTGGAAGCCCCTGACCCCGTGCTTCCAGAGGGAAGCTCCTTGGGATGTGTGAGGAGTGAACAGGGGATGAATATTGGGGATAAAACAGCTCCTTTTGGCCAAGAGCCTGAGTGAACCCCTGGGCTGGGCTGGAGASGGGAGCAACACAAAAGGGATTTTATTTTCCCACAGGTTGTGATGGCAGGGCTCAAAATTGTCACTTCTTGGGGTGTTTGTGCTTTTTCMTTCTCTTSTGAGATCACAGAATGGTTTGGGTGGGAAGGGATTTAAAGGGATCATTTAAGGGATTTAAAGATCATCTCATTCCACCCCCTGCCATGGCAGGGACACCTTCTGCTGTTCCATCCAGCCTGGCCTTGGGCACTGCCAGGGCTCCAGGGGCAGCCCCAGCTGCTCTGGGCACCTGTGCCAGGCTCCTCACACCCCAGGGAACAATTCCTAACTCCCAATATCCCATCCATCCCTGCCCTCTGGCAGTGGGAGCCATTCCCTGTGTCCTGTCCCTCCATCCCTTGTCCCCAGTCCCTCTCCAGCTCTCCTGGAGCCCCTTTAGGCCCTGCCAGGGGCTCTGAGCTCTCCCTGGATCCTTCTCTTCTGCAGGTGAGCACCCCCAGCCCTCCCAGGCTGGCTCCAGAGCAGAGGGGCTCCAGCCCTGGGGCATTTTTGTGCAATTCCCTTCTCCCGGGGCAGGGCTGGAAGCCCCAGCCCCATTATTCACCCCTAGAGCTGCAACTACACACACACACTCATAAACATAAGCACACACACACACAGATGTACATATACACACAACACAGAATCACAGAATGATGAGGTTGGAAGAGACCTCTAAGATCATCCAGTCCAGCCCATGCCCTCACACCTCAGCCAGACTATAGCACCCAGTGCCATGGCCAGGCTTTTTCAAACACATCCAGAGATGGTGATGATTCTACCACCYCCCTGGGAAGAGCATTCCWGCACTTYATTATTCTTTYRGTGAAAAATGTCTTCCTAATATCCAACCTRTMCCTTCCCTGMCRTAGCTGGAGGCTGTGTCCTCTGGTTCTGTCAGAGACCGACCCCACCTGTCCACAACCTCCCTTYAGGRAGGTGYASAGAGCAATAAGGTCACCTCTGAGCCTCCTCTTCTCCAGGCTGAACAGCCCCAGCTCTTTAAAACGTTCTCCTAAAACAAATGCCTACAGCACTCGCTATTCTCAGGCGGTCTCCCATCCGAGTACTGCCCGGGCCCGACCCTGCTCAGCTTCCGAGGTCGGGCGCTCTCAGGGCGCTATGGCCATAAGCATACACCTGTATAAATACACACCTAGGGGTATATGGGGCCGTGCAGCCCAKGGCAGGACGCGGGCGGCCCCGCCGGCTGAGGGGGTGGCTCGGGGAGAAGGGAAGGGAACGGGGAGCGGGGATGAGCAGGGGAAGGGAACCGGCACGGAAGGGGCCGGGACTCACCGGGGCCGCTCCGGCGCCGCCGCCGCCTCCTCCTCCTGCCCCCTTCGCCTCCTCCCGCCGCTTCCGGTCGCGCGGCGGTGACGCAACTTCCGGTTTCCGGCGCGGGCGCGTGCGCGGCCGGCGGGTGGCGCCAGCGGCGCGCGCCCCCCGGTCCCCCACGGTCACGTGACACACACAAAAATCACGTGACAGCGAAGAGTCACGTGGGGCACAGTGGGCGCCGCCATGACGGGCCTGGGGCTGCGCCTGAGGCGTTGTGGCCGCCCCGAGGCCCCGGGCCCTGGGACCGGCCCGAGAAACTGTGGCTGCCCCTGGAGCCCTGGCAGTGCCCAAGGCCAGGCTGGATGGAGCCTGGAGCAGCCTGGGATAGTGGAAGGTGTCCCTGCCATGGCAGGGGTTGGATCGATGCTCTTTGAGGGCCCTTCTGACCCAGAGCGTTCAGTGGCTTGTGGCGCTCACATTCTCTGGAAAAATCCCTTCACCCGGGGTTTTTCTCCTGGGAAACTGAGATGCCTCGGAGAAAAAGGAAAACAATTCTTATCTCATTTGCTTCTGCTGTGTTGTGCTCATGTGGAATGTGTTTGGAGATTGTTTACCCACAGGTGATTGTTCCATTGGTTTCATGTGAGTTGTTTTCACTCATTGGCCAATCAGGGTCAAGCTGTGTCAGAACTCTGGAGAGAGTCAGGAGTTTTCATTATTATCTTTTAGCCTTCTGTAAGTATCCTTTCTGTATTCTTTAGTATAGTATAGTATTCTTTATTATAATATAATATCATAAAATAATAAATTAGCTTTGAGAACATGGAGTCAACTTCATCATTCCTTCCTTCATCTGAGGGCAACCCAAATACAATAGTGGCTCTGTGAGGCTGTGGTTACAGAGCACAGAATCCCTCTGGGTACCTGCACACCCAGGGATGTCCTTTCTGTGTCCCCAGTGTGAAAAATGTGTATTTTGTGATTGGCTTTTCACAAATATGAAAATTAATATTCTATGTGTTATGTTAGAAAGCKATGCTGTATTAATTCTCTAGAGTAGTGTGTTAAATATAGTTTTAGTWGTAACATAAGGTTACAGCTAAAGGTTAAAATAGAACCAATGCTRTGTRAGATACTTTTTTTAAAAGAGAGGACTCGCACTGAGATAGCAGCCACAGGACACCTGAATYTTTCAGRGAAARAGAATTTATTGCTCCATTATCAGGAGAAACRAACTTCTTCCTGCCTCACTCAGCCCTGAAGAGCTGCCAGGATTCAGAGGAAGAAGCTGACACTGACCAGACAGAAWCCTGTGTTTGAATGGAATTTATGCATCATGTGTGAGGTGTATGAATATGCAACAGGCTGTTGCTTTTAAGGGTTAATCCTCTGTCAATGTGGGTCCTTYTTYGGGCTTATTTTGCCCAGAAAGAGGTACCTGGRCTGTCTGTAGCTCTTTGTTTCTATTATCTTTTATTGTCCTAATTCAAATTGCCCAAATAATTATTACTCTAATTATATTACTATTTTTACAACCATTTTCTTACTAGTAAACTTTTWMAATTTTAAAAMCAAGTGATTGGAGTTTTTCACACCAGGGAGGCACCAGCCCCGTGCTGGTGTGGGCTGGGGCTGTGTGTGGGGCTCTGTGTGAGCTGACACCCTCACTGCTGCTGTCCTGAGAGAACAGGGGATTCTGGAGCTGTGGAGCTCTGCCCTGAGCTGCTGCCCCAGCAGGGCCACCCACAGCCCCTTGGCCAGGGCTGTGTCCTCACAGGTTTTGAGTATTCCCAATAATCACAGCTCCACTGCTGCCAGAAATCTTTCTCCTGCCCACTGCAGGCTTTCAGCACTGGCAAATTATTTAAGTATTGCCTTGAGCCTTGCTTAGCACTTGTGTCTCATCCTGATAATTCCACCAGGTTTGCTTCCCGTCCACCTCTTCCTTCAGATGAGGTTTTTCCAGGAGGAAATGCCCTTTTCAGGAGGAAATGCCGTTTCCAGGAGGAAATGCCGTTTCCAGGAGGCCCCAGGGCTCTGGAGGAGAGCCACGCTGGCTGGTGGCACCTCAGGCTCTAAACCTGAGGAAACTCCTGGAATCCCTGCCTCACGTCTGTCACCAGAGGGCAGGAGACCTCTCTGATAAAGCTGCTGCCATCGGGAAAGGTGCTGGAATTGCTGGGTTTTAAAGAAAAACAACGTTTTTCTCTTGCTTTTAGTGATSCTGACAGAGTTGGGTGGGATTGAGTTGAGTAAAAATCTGCGGGAGGTTTTGGACCTGGTGTTTCCTCCCTGGTTATGAGGGAAGGTGGGTGGACCTTGGCCTGGGGGCTGCATCCAAATTCTCACAAAATCTGGGATTCAACAYGAATTTGATGCATTTTGAGTGTGTTCCACTCCTTCAGCCACGTGCTGGGGAAATCAGGGAACCCCCAGAGATGCTCCAGTGGGGGATGTGGTTTTTCCAGGAGAGGGAAGGGAAATTGCCTTCCCGCCTCTGCAGCTGGACTGGAACTTGCTGGTTCACCCAGAAAGTGAAGCTTTCCCCTCCCAGCTCCCCATCCCAGCTGTGGATCCATCCCAAAATCTCCCTGGTTCTTTTCCCTTCTCCCAGCTGTGGATCCATCCCCCAATCCCCCTGATTCTTCCCAATTCTCCCAGCTGTGGATCCATCTCAAAATCCCCCTGGTTCTCCCCAATTCTCTCAGCTGTGGATCCATCTCCAAAACTTCCCTGATTCTGTCCAATTCTTCCAGCTGTGGATCCATCCCCAAAATCCCCCTGGTTCTCCCAGCTGTGGATCCATCCCCAAAATCTCCCTGGTTCTTTTCCCTTCTCCCAGCTGTGGATCCATCCCCCAATCCTCCTGGTTCTCCCAGCTGTGGATCCATCCCCAAATCCTCCTGGTTCTCCCAGCTGTGGATCCATCCCCAAATCCCCCTGGTTCTCCCCAGTTCTCCCAGCTGTGACACAAACAAACCACACAGTCCTGTTTTTAAAACGGGGCCTTTCTCCATTTTATTTTGCCCAATAAAAATCCTTCACAGTCAGGTGGAGAGAGGAGAGCTGGAGATACGTATACATATAGATCTGCATGTCTATTTATATATATACATACCTCTGTACAGATATATTTATATATTTATTCACTGTAGAAAATGGCAAAGGCAGGAGCTCTTCACATCTGGATAACCCAATGGGAACAGACAACAGGCCAGCAGGGAATTGGGAATTGTGGTGGAGTTTTAACAAGAACCTCTGAAACAGATACACCTTTGCTGTACAAAAATCCCAGAATGGTGAGTGTTACCTCTTTTTCAATTTTATTTTAATTTTTTTCTTTTTTTTTTTTTTTTTTTTTTTTGTTCAGCCTTTTGTCTTTAAACACACTTAACCAGAGGCAAAGTCAAGACAACAGTGTTTGGAAGTGACCAGGTGGACAGGAGAGACACCCGACTTAATGGAGTTCTTTTTTTAAATATTTTTATTTTTTTTCCAAGTATATATATATATATTTATATATATATAAATTTTTTTTATAATTTTTTTTTTTTTTTTTTTTTTTTTTTTTTTTTTTTTTTTTTTTTTTTTTTTTTTTTTTTTTTTTTTTTTTTTTTTTTTTTTTTTTTTTTTTTTTTTTTTTTTTTTTTTTTTTTTTTTTTTTGCAAAGTCTCGTTTAAACGCAGTTCGGAGAACCAGCAACAGTCGACGCAGAGACAGAACAGTAACAGAGTCGAGTTCAGAACACTTCTGGTTTGAATTCACAGTCAGAGAGAGAAAGAGGAAAAAAGAGACAGAGGGAGCCACCGAGGCATCAGAAAACGAGAAGGAAGAAAAGCACAGGGCTGGGGCTGGAGTGACACTCGGGGAGTGCGGGATGTGTCCCGCAGGAGCTGCTGCGGTGGGACACGGCCRGCAGAGCTCCTGTTATTGCTGGTGAGGTTGGACACCCCCCGGGGCAGCTTTGGGGGGACAGCTCTGCCTCTGCTGGGSAACTGCACTCAGCCACGTCTAAAATGGGTTTGGGGCGAGGGAAAACCTCCCTGGGGTGGTGCCCGGAGCGGCTCCTCTGGGCTCACAGCGATTTCCAGGTCCTGGAGAGTGCAAACGAAGACACCTTGGAGGAGCCCTGGGCTGGGCTCTGCCTGGGAAGGGACTGCATAGACACATCAGCCGGGGGTGCAGCATTGGGTGGTGCTGGGATGCTCCTGCCAGCTCTGCCAGCCCCTGTTCTGCTCCTTTCAGTCAGGGGGTCYTCTCCTCCCAGCCTGGCTCTCAGGAATGGCCACAGTGTCCCACTGGTTGTCACCAAACGTGGCTCCGTGAGCTCAGACACCCCAGTGGCTCCCACATGGAGAAGACTTCCTGCCCAGTGTCAGGATGGGTCACACCTGCTGGATCTGGGAAGCTTTGGGCTCTCCAGGCCACCAAGTGTTTGTTTAGAGCCAGACTGGACCTTGCATCCCCCTTTGGAGGAGTTGAGGCCAGGGCTGGAGCCCTGAAGGGAATGTTGGCTGGCCTGCAGGTGTCAGAGTTGGGAGGAGTCCCTTTGAAATCTCCCTGGAAAATCCTATTGCTTTGGGACAGAAAGCAGAGACTTTCTGCCAGAAGAAAACAGGTTTGTGAAAGAGCTGTGGGGACACAGCCTGGTCCAGGCTCCAGAGCTGACACAATTCCCATCACTGGGAGAACCAGGGAGGAGGATTACCCTGAAAATACAGGAGCTTGGTGCTGCCAGCATGGAACATCCTCTTGGGAAGTCAACATCTGCCAACAGCTGATGTGATCCCAACCCCCTGATACACTGCAGGGTCCTGTGTGTCCCTAAGGACCTCAGAGACCCCTCAGACCCCTGTTTTTCCAGAGGGTGGAAGGACCAGGGAGCTCCAGAGCTGGTGGTGATGGTGTGAATCCCCGTGCAAAGATCCCACAGGACTGCAGGCCATGGGAATGTCCTTCAGCAGGAAGCCAGATTGTCCTTGGAGGCAAAGCAGGGCTGATGGAGCTGCCATGGGGATGGCAGAGAGGAGGGGATCAACGTTCTGGAAAGCTCCTGAGAGCAGGGTTGGGATCACCCATTCCCAGTGGGGGCTGTAGCTCCAGATGTACCTGGGAGAGGCCCTGACTGCTCCAGTGGGATGGGGATGATCTGAAGGGAGGCAGGAGAGCCTGGAGAGCTGGGGCAGAGGAGCAGCAGGCAACACATGGACAGATCTTTATCCAGGGGTCTTGGTGAACAGTAAATATAAAGCGGTTTCAAGGCTTAAACTGAAGGTTTGGGTTAAATTAACAGTGAGTTGGGCTCTCTTCCATCCCATGAATRGAGTGGAGAAGGCTGAGAATGGCTGGGGAGCAGAGGCACAGTTGAGAGGCATCTGCCCAAGGCCCAGACCCACCTCARCATCCATCTGCAGGAGCACACATCTCCCAGTGGCCTCCTGCCAGCTCCAGGAGCCTTCCTGGAGCAAAGGTGGGTGGAGATGCCTTCAACACCCCAAGCAGGAGAAGTGAAGAACACGCTGCCTTCACCTTGGAATTTGGTTCCTTGGTAAGGAGGGTGCTGAGGATGCCCTGGGGTGAGCTGTGGAGAGGACACCAAGGGGGCAGCCAGCAGGACCACCAGCTCTCAGGATGCTCATTTTCCTGGACAATTCCCACTGAGCCAGAACATTTGACTGGACCCTGTAGTGCGGTCTGCTGCTAACCCTAAGGAGACCTATTGCTCTGAAGATGAGAGGCATGAAGTTGCCTGAAGACAAGAGGGTGCATGACTTGGTGTGCATCCTCTCTTCTCCTCAAGAAGAAAGGGAATGGCATCCATCCCAACTTCTAGGGACAGCCCCTGGTCCATATTCTCCACRGGAAAGGTGTGGAGCATACTGGTACGGCTGTGGAGGATACTGGTGTCACCAACTGGGGACGACCACCTCACCCAGGAACTCCTTTCTATCCTGTCCTGTCTCTCACAGGGAAGGCCCTTATGGACCTGCAGACATTCCCAGGTGGGACAGGGGGAAGTCATGTCCCCTGCCAGCTCTCATTCCCCTTTTCCAGCCCCCACCAGCCTCAGGTCTCTGCAGGACAGCCAGGACACAGCTCCAAGCATGGAGCTCAGCGCCCTCCAGAGATCTTTGGTCATGTTGCTCGTGAGCTCACTGCCTTGAGCGAGCTATAAAGTGCCACTGCAAGGGGCAGGAGGGGAGCAGGRTGGTCCTTGCCATGGGCAGAGCTCAGGGGGACACGCTGGGAGCCACTGTCTGCGTGGAGTCTGCGTGTGACGCCAGATGGACACCCTCAACCAGGGGGCCACTGCACACCTGGCTCAGGGTGACAGCAAGCATCAAAGCAGGACAGAGGGACACCAGGCTGAGCTAATCCCAATTGGATTGCTCTCCTGGGAGGTGCTGGAGCCCRTTCCCAGYGCAGCCAGGCCCAGGTYGGGGYGCTGAGCACCCTGTGTGCAGCGCTYGGCCCCGCTCGCCAACAGAGAAGCCACAGAGCCTTCTTGTCTCCTTTTAATCATCAACACACAGAGCTGGGCTCTTATTTACATCCAAATACACTTCTCTCTGTACAACAGTGTTAGAGCAACAATTCCATTCTTCTCTGGAGCGTGGAAACCCGGAGGTGAGTGACCACCACCAGTGACAGCAGGGTTGGGGCCACCAGCTGCCAGCAGACAGTGGCAGGAGCTCAGTGGGGCTGTGGGAGGCACAACAACGTGCCCTGGTTGTGGTGATCACCCTGGGGGTGAGAGGGGAGTGCTGGAATCAGCCCAGCTGGGTTGCTGGGACAGTGGWAGCAGCCAGCCTTGGAATGGTGGAGAAGCAAAGCAGCCCTGCTCACTGCAGAGTGAGACCTTCCCTGGCACCAGGACAGCCTGCTCAGCCCACACCCTCATGGGTGGAAGCCTCTGGAGCTGATCAGTGTCCTCTGTGTGCCGTGTGGATGTGCCTGGAGCATGACTGGGCTCTGTACATGGCGGGCCTGTGACACCAGAGCTGCTCCAGGACTGCCACCACTGGCCTGGCTCTCCCAAAAATCTTGGATCATGCATGTGTTGGGTATCCCAGATATCCCAGACACCCTTGTGGACCCCATGTGTGTGCAACTGAGCTGAGACCCTCACAGCCACAGCTTGTTGTGGTGGCCAGTGGCAGGTTAGAGAGGATTTCGGGGGCAGCACTTGGGGAATGACACGAGAGCCAGGATGTCATACTGAATTCCACTAGCTCCAAGGTGCAGGAGACAGCTGGGGGGTGATCAAACCCAAGCTCTGGGTGGAATTCCATGGGACAGAAACAATTCATCAGCCCTGCCTGAGCCTCCAAGAGACACGCTGCCAGCCTCCTTGGCCATTCCCAGGATATGTCACCCCAACACCAGCCTGGCACCCCTTGGCTGTCCTAACCCAGGGCTAAGACCCCAGAGCCYCCACGAAACTTTTGATGGGAGATTTCATCAACCTGTGAAAGTGTAAAAGATGTGGAAGGAGCCAGGTGAGCTCCACCTGGGCACAAACAAGAGGAATCCAGGTGTCTCACCATCATGTTTTTGCTCCATCTCTGCTGAGCAAAGGGCTGGAACAGGGGAGAGGACTTGATGGGGAGCAGCAYATCCAGTTGTGGGGAGGAATCTTGAAGCACAGGAATCCTTTGTGSCAGTTTGGCTCCCAAAACCAAACTGTGTGTTCTGTCACCATAGCAGGGGTGGGGTGGTTTCTGCAGGACAGTTGGGGGTGCTGCTTGAGGGATCCTGGGAGAATCCCAAGAGAGGGAAAACCAGCAGCAGACTGTCTTAGTGGGTGTCTGCAAGGCTCTGTCATGCAGGGAATGTCCACAGTCGAGGTCTCAGATCTGGATTGAAGYTCTGTGGTGATTGTGAAGCTCCAAGGTGAACAATCTTCACAAGAGCAGACCCCAAACACCTGCTTTGGAAGGTGAGACACCAGATCTCCAAGCCTGCCACTGTGGGATGTTTGATTCTGCCTGGAAGGCCTGGAGTGTGACATGGAGGAAGCTCTAGGATGTGCCTGGCCAGGTGTACAGGGATGTCTCCTGCCATGGCAAAGTCTGCAGCTGTGTGGCGCTGGCAGGCAGCTGCACTCCTTCCTTGCTGGGCTGATGTCCAAGAGTGCTGGAGATCTTCAGGATTTGCAGGAGGACTCTTCCCTACACCCATCAGTGGTCAGACCTGACCTAAACTCCCTTTTATGGCTGGTCCAGGGAAAGGGGCTTAGCCTGAGCTGCCCTGGTGTTTTCCATGAGTTGTCTTCCTCCAGCTYCAAAGACATGGGCAGAAGTGGTGGGAAAAGACAGGAGCTGTCAACTGGGATCTTGAAATGCCCTGGTCTTGGCACTTTCCTATTTTCAATGGCTCCAGGGATCTCTGGTGGCCACAACCAGCTCCTGGCTGGTAGCACTGTCCCATGACTTGGGCTGGTGGGACTAACTGCAGTCTCCACTCTGCTCAGTCTGGAGCTCATCACAGCAATGTTTGTTCTCAAACTGAAGGTCACACCTGGTCGTGAACTGGAGAGCTCTGGGGAGACAGGACATGAAAAATGTGCAGCTTCAGGGCTTTTGTTTGGAAGGTCTTTGGCCCCTCAATGCCTCCAGGTTCTTCCTTGGTGTGCACATGAAGTGTAATCTSGCCAAATTCACCCTGGAGTCACCTCACAGACATTTCAAGACATCCCAGTGCTAATCCTAACTTTTCTCTTCTAGCTGTTCCCCAGGGCAAAGAGCCAAAACCCCCACTCCTGTTGATCCTTTGGCCAGCGCAAACTCCACTTTGAAACATTTTTCTTCTCTTTATTGTGACTTGTGGTAAAAAACTGTCCATGAAAGAAGAACTGAGCTCTCCTTGCTCAGCTTTTCAAGCAGAATGCCAGGTTTTGCTGCCTCAGTGACTGTGCACGTAGGATTTGGTTTATTATTCTGCCAGGGCATAAGCACTTGCGTGATCTTAAGCATTTTCCCCCTCTTATCACTTCTTTCATGCTCAGAGTTAGTAGCTGAGTATTTTCTTGAGCTAGGCCTGCGAGTTGTTCTCTCCATCCCCGGGGTGTGGGATGGCTGTGGGTGCTGTTTGGAAYGGCAGGACTGAAGGCTGACTGCTGCAATCCAGCTGTGATGCTGCTGTGCCCCCCCTGCAACTCCTGAGTGAGGCTCGAGTGCTGTTTTCAAGCAGACCCTGGCCCAAGAGAGTGCACCAAGGTGTCACTCGTTTGGGGACAGGGTGGCACAATTGCCCACTTCTGGGGCAGATTGCTAAAGCTTCAGTTTGCATAAACATCCCATGGGTTTGGAGGCTTGCCCAAACCTCGATTCCATTGACTTTGGGAAGTAAGGGGGCTGTTGGGAAGGGAAACTAGCTCGGATTTCCAAGCTTTTTTCTTGCTGTAGCCAGCTTGGGTGTAGAGTAAGGGGGCCAAGGCAGAGGTGGGAAGGTGTTTCTGCTCCCAGGGTTGGTCACAGCCTGGGAGAGGAGTGAACTGCAGGAGGAGACCACAAGGAAGTGAAAACGCAGCATGTGTTAAGCTCTGCTGAGCCTCCAGAAAGGCTCCTGCTGGGACATCATTCCTTGTTGGCTTCTGTTACCRGGAGAGGCTCATCCTGCTCCTCAAGGATGTCCTAACCTCTTGCAGCCAGGGCAAGAGGGAGTCGTCTGGTAGAGATAGAGATATGTCTGGTTTCACTGAAATCAGTGGCCAAGCTCGCACTGACTTCACTAAGACCACTGTCTAGACAGGATACTTGATGCAGAACACTTGAGTTTGCTCATGATCCCAAGAGCTTTKCTCCATTAGCCAATGTGGCTAAAAACGTCCTGGAAAAAACMAAAAAAMCMAAAAAAMCCAACAAACCTGCCACTTTGAACTGTTTTGCTGCACATAAATGCTTGGAAAACCAAAGAAACCGAATACAACCCTCCAAAACAACCAACCAAAGAAGGGTGAATTGTAGGAGAGGGGGTGGCAGCCTCTAGTGAAGTAACAGTCAGGGCAGATTACAAAAGAGCCAATTGGCCCTCACCAGCTGCAGTAGGAAAAAACCCCAGCCGAGATGTGGCATTGTCGATAGAAAACCAACGCACGCCCACAGTTATTGTACCTACGGAGCGCAGAAGTGGAGAGTGAGGGTGATGGAGCCTGGTGGGAGCACGCTCACACCGCTCCCACGGGAGCGCATTATCCTTCGGAAGATCTCTGGCTTGAGTAGGTAGTACATGCACAGCAATAAAAAATTCTGTTGTGTCGCCTCGGCCCCCCCTCAGATCTCAGTGGACTCTATCCTTTCGAGCCTGGAGGGAGTCCATGTCTTCTTCTCCTCRGTGTGCGGGGGGCTGGTGGCCTTGGTGTTCATCTCGTTGACCTTGTGCTCCAGGAGCTGGTTCTTCTGGTACATCTCCACGTAGTTGAGCTGCAGCTGCTTCTGGTACTTGATGACCTTCTCCTTCTCCTCCTGCCACGTGCGCCGCTCCTCCTCGAAGTCCATCACCTGCTGCTCCCGCTGCTGCCGCTCCAGCTTCAGCTCCGTCTGCAGCCTCTCCACCTCCCTCCTCAGGCTGTTCACGCTGTCCTCGCTCTGCCGCTGCATCTTGGCCTCGTCGCTCTCGCAGGCCAGCGGGTCCCCCCGCAGCTTGTCCCCGAGGTCCCCGCCAAAAGACCCCGCGGGCCCCATGCTGGCAAGTGTCCGCTTCAGGCCGGAGACCTCCAGCTCACAGTGGTTCAGTTTTTCCCTCAGCACCTGGACCTCGCTCATCTTCCTCTGCAGCTCGCCYTCGCAGATCTCCAGGTTGACGCTCTTGGAGCTGTAGGAGTCCTTCAGGGTGAGGATCTGCTCCTCTTTCTCCCGTAGGAAGTTCTTGCCTTCCTTGAGCTGCGACCGCAGGCCCACGATCTCGTTGAGCTTCTGGGAGACGTCGGCCTGGGAGTCCTTCAGCTGCTGCTTGAGCAGGGAGATCTCACCTGCCTTCTGGCACACCTGTGGGGAGAACACTCGTGAGGCTGGCGGGTGGCAGCGAGGAGCTGCTTGTCCCCTGAACTGCCCATGAAACGACCCTGCTTAAGAACCCAGCCTTCACCATGCCACAGACCCTGCTCAAGGACCCAGCCTTCACCATGCCACAGACCCTGCTCAAGGACCCAGCCTTCACCATGCCACAGACCTAGAGGTTGTCTCCACCTCTGTGTGTTTTCCCTCAGGGACCTGATGCTGTTCCCAGCTGGAGTTGCCCGAACAGCCAAGCCCTGTGCTGTGGTCCCCACCAGCAATGCTTWGCTCCTGCCTTCATCTTCCTCTCCCACCCACAAACCCACGGRGCTCCATCCCAAACTTTCTGCTGAACATCTGCAAATGGCACATTTCAGAGCCTAATTAATCCCAGCTTCATTGACTTTCCATCAGGATTAGCAGAATAAGGTCGTCTGGATTCTAGAGCTGTTTTGCCTCCGCACTCTTAATAAATTTAAAGTTTCTAGCCTGTGCATGGAAGGATTAAAATTCTTCACATGATCAAGCTGAAAAAAYGGTATGTTAGCACTGGCTATACAAACAGACCTTGATAAAATGTTCTAAAAATAGGAACAGTAGGAAAAAGTTATGTAGGACTCAACAGGAGAACTAGAAAGAAGAATGTGTCTTTCAGCCTTTCAAGAGAGATCAACTTATTAACAACCGAAAAAGTGTGTTACAATGGAAAACATGAGGTAAACATGGCTATCAATGTCATTCTTAGCTCAGTTGCTTTTATAGCTTCAATTTAGAAAAAATCAAATATCTGAAAACCGGTTTCAAGGTTTGCCCAAATGCAAATAGTAAAAGAATTTAATTAAAATAGACTTAAGCCCATTTTTGGCAGGCACAAGTACCTGTGTGGAAAGACCTGTATTCTGTGAAACTGGATTTGAATGTCACGACTTGGAGTGACCAGACGGTGAAGTCAAATTATTAACCAGCACAGGAGGGTGTGCACAAAAAGTTGTGCTTATTTTAGCTTAATTGAAATCAGCAGGCCTGGGACTCAGACAAGTGAGGTGACAAGTGTCACCTGCTACCTGGARGTCACCAACCCATGGCTGTTATCTGTGGGCATATGGGAGGAACTTTGGGTCACCAGATCCCACAATGGAAACCTCATTTATGGCCTGTTACAACAACGCTCTTACCTCCCACTTGGTCTCTTCAATCTTTGGGAGAAACTCAGCCTGCTCCTTCTTGAAAGCCACAAATTTCTTCTCCAGCTCCTCTCGCTGCTGGAGGAGCTGTCCCATGTCATCCTGGAGTTTTTTTTTCTCCTGCTGGAGCTTGAAGATTTGGAGCTGCAGAGCCTGCTGAGCCCGCTGCGCCTTTTTGGAGACCTGCTGCAACTTGTTGGCATAGTTCTGCCTCAGGTCCTCCATTTCCCTCTCCCAGATCTTCTGCTTCTCCTCGAACACCTGGAAGATGGCCGCCTCGCTCTTGTCCAGGTTCCTCCTCATCTGCAGCACCTCCTGCTCCTTCTCCCACAGCCTGTCCTCCAGGTCCTGGATGATGTCGTCAGTCGAGGGTGAGTGGAAAGGCATGGTTTCGTTGAGATGGTTCAGCCTGCTGAAGGACGAGGTGCTCTTGCTCGAGGACCGCCCGCTGTCTGAGGTAGATATCCCGTTGTATCCCACGATGTTCTTCTCCACGTAGGTGGTCCCGATGCGGTTGATGTGGCTGGTGGAGGCGCTCATGGGGCCCACGTGCTGGCTGTAGCCCGTGCCGTAGGTGGGCAGGCTGGTCAGGGAGTTACGGCCCGAATCYGAGAGCCCCCCGCCTTGGTTTGTAGTCCTGTTAAGGCTGCTCTTGTCGAGCCCGCCCTTGGGCGCGGACGGGCTATTGCTGTTGGCGTGGTTCAAGCTCTTTCTGTTCTCTGCCATCCCGTTGCTCTGCGGCGGGCAGAGGTTCTGCATGGAATGGAAGTTTTTAGGAACTACTGGTTTAAAGGCTGAGGGTCTAACTAAGGGCTCATTGCTCTGCAAAAAGGAAAAAGGAGCAAGCATCAAACACGGCAGGAGGCTCGGTAGCAACACACAAAAGAGACACATTGGTGAAGGGTGGGGTTTATGCAACTTGGGCTGGCTCCTTATCCCACCTTGTTACACATTTGGGGTTGCACATGAGGGACCTGTGGTCACTCAAAGAGCATCAGTCTTCCCTTCCTCCAGATGAAAGGAAACAATCTTTTCACCCCAAACCTGCATTACTCACTCTAAACCTGCATGATTTTTGTCTAGAATACTCCTTGGGTTCTCTTAGTGCTTGTCACAAGGAGGGCTGCCCCTTGCTTACCAGACCTGACCAAAAATAACTCTAATTTTTGCTGTTTATATTTCTAGCCTTGAGGTTGCATTGTCCTTTTGCTGAAAGCTGAATTGAACCCTTGGATTAGCAGCCCTCAGGAGAATCACATCTCCCTCCTGCCAGCAGTGACCTGTGTCTGTGGGGACCTCATGTCCTGCTTGTCCTCAGACAGGAGCAGGTAGGAGCTGTGACAGCAATGACACCAGGCAAGGAACATGCTGGAGCTGCTCTTCATTTGAAATTTGTGTTTTCCGTGGCACAAGCAATGCTGGGGGACAACAAACCACAGCTGTAAGGGATTTAGAAAGGATTTTAAAGCCTTTCACATTCCTGACCCCATCAATGCACCATTAGAAACAAAATTTTCCTCAAAATGGGATTGAGTCKCCCCTACGTCAGATTGGATTTTAGGTGAAAATTAAACTGGAGGAAGCAAAGGTATTTTGAAAATGCCTTTCAGGAGAAACAGAATAAGCCCCACTGAACAGGTTGGGGGCTGGAGACCAAATGTGAGACTGAGATGGACTGCAGGTGCTGTTGGATTAACAACCCAGGAGAAAAGGCCACCAAATGCTGCAGAAGTAATACTGGACASAAATTATGGAAGTCACTGGAGCAGAGCAGCAGGCAACGTAAAGCACTGCTGGGGCTCTGTTCCTCCAGGCCTGAGAGATTTTGCTGCCTGAAGCCAATATGAGCCATGAGGATGGGCTGGGCTGGGAGATGACRTTTACAGGGGTAGTTCCCAAGCCTTTTCCCTCACAAGGGGCACTGGGATTGGGAACAGATGCTCGTGGCTGCTTTCAAACAACACTTTAGGTGTCAGTGGGTGGTTGGAAACTGCCTATAAAAGGCATAAAACACACAAAACCAGAGTAGGACTCAGATGCTGGATCTACTGAAACAGGGGCCAACTCCAGGTCCTTCCCCGTCCTACATGGAGGTAAACATATCTCAGGGAAGCTGGAATAGCCAGTGACTTAAACTGTGTGTGGAAGACTTGTGGTCCTGCTCTTGGGCTCCTCAAGTACTAACAACACCCCTGAGAGTCGTGAGAATTATATCATCTCTACATCAAAATGTAAAAAACGAAACCATCAGGACTGCCCCGTCATCCAAGGCCTCCTGGCCTGTTCTTCCAGAGAAGCGCCAAAGCCACCCACCTGCTCCAGGAGGTGCTCACCTGGTCCAGTTTGCCAGAAATTGGCAGAATCTTTGGTGGGTTACCRGGCTCTCGGTACTGGGGCGGCGGCGGCGGCAGGTTCTTCTCGTTGTTGGCGGTCACGTTCCCGCAGATGTCCACCTTCACCTTCTCGCTCTTGCGCGCCTCGCCGTTGATGTAGAGCGAGTTGGAGACTTTCTCCGACTTGTAGGTCTTCTCCTCGCCCGAGTAGCGGTGGGGGATGTCCCGGCCGGAGTAGCCGTTGCGCGGCCCCTCGGCGGGCCGGCCGCCGCTCTGCGTGCGCGTGCCCACGCTCTTCATGGCGAACTCCTGGTCGTTGGCCACGCCGCTGCCCACGCTCCCCATGGCGCTCCTGGGGATGGTCTGGGAGTAGCGTGGGGCGAAGCCGTGGAAGCTCTCCGGGCTGGGGTAGGCCGGGTCACTGAGGACGGGCAGCGTCTCTAGCGTGGCCATGGCAGCGTAGGGGTGAGGTGGAGGCGCAGCTCAGTGGCACTGGGAGAAGGAGGGGGGAAAAAAGGGTTGTTAGAGAGGTGATTTTTGTCTGACGTGCCCTTCTGCAGATCAAAATTACGTCCCGGTGATTGTCACTGTTTTCTGAAAAAAATTGCCGTGCCCTTTGCAGATCAAAATTACGTCCTGGTGATTGTCACTGTCGTATTTTCTGAAAAATCCCTCTGCCCAGGATTTTCTCCTGGGAAGCTGAGAAGCYTYAGAGGAAAAGGAAAAACAATATTATCTCATTTTTTCCTCTCCTGTGTTTTGCTGCTTYGGAATGTGGTTGGAGATTGTTTATCCAACATGTGAATTGTTTYTACTTAATGACCGATCACAGCCAGYTGTGTCGGGACTCTGGAAGCAGCCACAAGTTTTTAATTAGTATCTTGTTAAACCTTCTGTAAGATCCTTTCTCTATTCTTTACTATAGTTTTAGTATAATGTAATGTAATGTAATGTAATATAATATAATATAACAGCCTTCTAAGAACATGGAGTCAGATTCTTAATTCGTCCCAGGGACCCAGCAAATACCACAGGTGATGGGGTTCTCCTCTTCTGTGGGAGCCGCAGATCCCTCGGAGGACCAGCATTCCCCAAACCCCACCCACTGTTATTTTACCCTAATTTTCTCAATCCAAGGGTTGTGGYTCCCAGGGGAGTGAGTTGCATGGATTTTAGGAGGCACAGCTCTGTGGCACTGGTGAGAAACAACCGTTTGCTGTGCCCAAGCTTGAATTATTTCTGTCACTTTTCCCAGGTTTGAGTAAGTTTGTGTTCCCATGGGGATGGAAGGTCTCCATCCCTGGTCCTGGTTCATACAAGTTCTACCTCCAACACATCCCTTAGATGACACCACAGGGTTTAAGCCACACAATTTCCATCTCTTTCTTGGGATTGTTGCTCGCCTGAACCTGAGCTTTTGAAAAGATGTTTTTTGTGCAGGTGTCATCCTAAATTTCCTTTTTAATTTTTATTCCCCTTCTCCATTTGATTCCTACTTAGGCTGTGCCTTGAGTTGGCYAAAACTAGGCCATGGGACATGGATAACATGCAAATAATGGTTTCAAAAGTTGTCTTTCACTAGGGTTGTCCTGGGACCAGTTATCCTTGGGACCAATTCGCAGCTGTCTAGATGCTCATCATCAGCTTTTACACAAAGGTGTAATATCTTATTTATGGAAATAAAAGACCCACAACAACCTTTTTTGTTGTTGCCTCATTCAATAATGGAGAATTTGAACCTGTACCAGCCAAGGATCTCATTCCCAGAAGGAAGGGAGAAGGTGCATTGCAAATTTTGAGTGATTGAACCAAACCTGAAGGAGCAAGGCCAGTGGCTTGTGGACAGCTGTGGCCACTCAGCTGACCACTGTCCACCTTCCCTACTGAGTTCATTGACTCGGTCCCCATGGGCCAGAATTGATGCTTTTCTTTTGTCCCAGGCACCCTCAGTTTCAGGATTTCCAGGATAATCCATCCTGACAGCATGGAGACTAAAGTAGGACTTAAGGGCAGCAGAAGCTGCAGGTTTCCCTGTGGRTGGGATAAAAATAGTGATGCCCTTTGGAGAAAGGCTCAGGGATGGCAGCAGTCAGGCAGGACCAGCAGGAAGGGGAGATGGAAAAAAATCCCTATTTCAGTGGGGCTCTCCCTCTCCTTGGGGTAGGGATGTTCATTCAGCCCTCCCTGAGTAAAGCAGAACTGAGTTTATTTCCCYGGAGAGCAAGCTGAGGTCTGGAGCTCAGCTCCCACGTGGTGTCTCACARGGCCTTGCTATTTGCACTAATAATGGAATGGAAAAAGAATTAAAAAGGTTAAAGCGCAGGGTCTGTGCTGCTCAACTTTGCTTTTATTAAACTGCATTTCTGGAGGCTTCTCCTCCCCCTTTCCCAGCACCCTGCCCTGTCCAAAGTACAGCCTGAGTGGCAGATGTGGCAACTGTTGAGATGGGATTTAAGGTKCCTTCCAACCCAACCCAGCCCATTCTGGGGTTTTATGATCATTTGTAATCCCATTTCTGAGATTTTATGATCAACAAGCATCAAGTGAGCACTTTGTGATCCCTGCTGAGGACACCCTGCAGTTTGCACCTCTGTCCCCAGCAGATGATCTCATATCATTCCCTGATGAAAGTCTAAAGACCAGGCAGTAAAGGAGGATCACATGAGCACGTGGGGAGATCCCCCACAGCCAAAACATGAGTGTTTATTAGTCATAAGTGACAAAACCCCTGCCAGCAGCAAGGAGTGGCAGGGTCTGGTCACGTATGAGGCATGTGGCATTTGGACACGTGCTCTGAGCAGCACTCAAAGGCTCCTGACCCTGTCACACCCTAMAGACACTTCCCAAAGAACATCAGCATAATTTATTATGGTATGATATGATATGATATKATACTAAAACTATACTAAAGAATAGAGAAGGGATACTTACAAAAGSCTTAACAAAATACTAATTAAAAACTCATGACTGCTGCCYGAGTCCCGACACAGCTGGACTGTGATTGGTTGTTGAGTAAAAACAATTCACATGTTGGACAAACAATCGCCAACCACATTCCAAAGCAGCAAAACACARGAGAGAAAAATGAGCCCCTGGAGACTTGGCTGGGCTGTGGGCTGATGAGGAAGGATGGAGAACATCCACCTGAAGCCACGCTCAACCAACGGTGCCTTTGGATTTTATGAGTCAAGGGAAGACTTTTTGTCCTCCTAATTTAGGGACAGCCTGCTTTTCAGTGACTTTGGGAATCTTTATAGGCTGTGATTTCTTTTTATGGGACACMAGGCACCACGGGAGGGATGTGCTGGAAGGTCTCAGCTCCAGACAAGGATGTGGCATTGTCTCCTTGCAGTGCTCCCCAGCCAGCCAGGGAGAAATCCAGGTTACTTTTCCCTCACTGGGTAAATTTCACGGTGACATTTGCACATTTACATTGACTCTCTGAGGGCAGGGATGAGGTCACTGGAAAGTTTGATCCTTCCAAAAGGACAAAACAAACCCAAAAAAGGCCAACACAACAAGAAGCATTTTCTTTTAACTGGGAATCATCCAAGAAAATATTCTGAAAAAAAAAACCCCTTGTTCTTAGCTTGTGTTTACTGCAAACCCGGGATCTGATAAACAGAGCATACAGACAAGTGTTACAAATATGTTATTAAGGGGATTCCAGAAGTGCCAAGAGCTCCCTGACAGTACAGCTTTGTTTGCCAAAAAGGGACATTTTTTCCTGAGAACAACAACCCTTGGGTTTGTATCTTCTGGCCAGCTCCAGTTCCCAGTCAGGTTTTACATTGGGTGTTCYTCAGCTGAACTGTGAAATCAAATTTTGAACACAGGAATAACATTGCCATGCTCCAGCACAGAGCAGGAGAGTTGTTTTTTTTTCTCTCCTTCCAGGTCTGGGGGAATGTGTGACTAAAAACTTCCCCAGGACWTTTCTTCTCCTTAAATCTCATCATCTCTGGGGCAAGAGGACAAGAGGGAATGGCTTCAGACTGACAGGGCAGGGTTATGTAGGATATTGGGAAGAAATTCTTGACTGAGGGTGGGCAGGCCCTGGCATGGGATGCCCAGAGCAGCTGTGGCTGCCCCTGGATCCCTGCAAGTGTCCAAGACCAGGTTGGACAGGGCTTGGAGCAACCTGGGACAGTGGAAGGTGTCCCTGTCCATGGCAGGGGGTTGGAACTGGATAATCTATAAGGTCCCTTCCAACCCAAACTATTCCATGATTCCATGAGAACTGCCTCCCTCCCATGGGAGCATGAACTGACAGTTCATGTTTGAACTTTTCACAAGCTTTGTTTGTGATTCCCGASGGTGCTGAGCCTGTCCATGAGCACAGGGAGGCTGAGAGAAGCCAAATGTTTGCCTTTACCAGCATTTCATTCCCAAGTCCATCCTTTGGGAGGAAAGCAGAGTCACCCTCAAGCATGGCTGGGTGACCTTCTCTGAGCAGGGACACTGGGAATCCACACACTCCTTCTCTGAGCAGGGACACTGGGAATCCACATTCCACACTGCATCACCTCCCCATCCCTTCTACCTCCGGTGGCCTCTTGGCCTTTCCTGCAGCAGCCTTGCCTCGGAGGCAGCAATATTCTGATGCCTGATGCAGAAAATCTGGGGTGAAATGTCCTTTTCCCCAGCTGTGCCAGGCAAACTCTGCACGTCCACCTCTTACCAAGGTTTCCAGCCCTGCCTGCAGCTCCAGGACACTCCTAGATGTTATTGAAAAATACAGAAATTTGTACAATAACAACTGCATCTTCCAACTTGCTCTACCCAAACCATTCAGTGAATGCCTTCCAGTTAAGAAGGAAGAAAAATTGCTCTGAGATAAGCAGCTGAATGGTTAACCAAGACTAAATTATGGAGGCCTGGCTCTGTTGCTGCCTGAGGAGGTTAATTGTTAACACTCTCCTAACAAAGGCTTTGGGGAGGCAGACACACAGACACACCTCAGCACCGTGCCAGAGGAGAAGGGAATCAGAGAAAGGAATCAGGAAAGGGAATCAGGGAAGGGAATCAGGAAAGGGAATCAGTCATGGCCCTTGGGCACCAGCAAAGAGCCCCAGAGCAAGGCAGGGCTTGGCACCTGTGCCCATCCCAGGCATGAGGCGCTGCCAGCACAGGCAACAAAGGCACCTGAAGGTCAAAAATTCCCTCTCKTGCCAACTGTGGTGACAGGTGTGCCCCTGACCTTCATTAGTCAGGTTTGTTTGCTTAACGAGGGAGCAATTAGTGACACCATGAACCCTGCTCTGTTGTTTTTGTTGGGGCAGGGCTGCACYTGCCCTGTGTTTACAGCTCAGGTTGGCTCTGCCAGTTTGTTGGCAGCACTGCCAAGGGGTTGGTTTGGTTTGGTTGGAGRAGAAAAAGTCAACAGGTCCTGGGGTGGTGGAGCAGGTTGGAAAGGGTGGAAAAAGAGTGGCTGTGATAATTTCAGCTTGATCCAGGAAGAGATGTGGAATGGGAAGGGAGGGACAGGAATGGGTTAGCAGTGAAGACAGAACCTGCAGGGAGMAAAGCCACCTGTGTCCAGTGAGGTGTTAACGAGCCCTGGGGCAAAACCACTACTGGAACCCAAGACTTGCACTTGTAGAATCATAGAATCACTGAATTRTTCAGGTTAGAAAAACCCTCTAAGACTGTGAGGTCTAACTGTTCCCACAGCACTGCCAAGGCCACCACTCRCCATGTCCCCAAGTGCCACGTCCACGTGGCTTTTAAATCCCTCCAGGGATGGGACTCCAACACTGGCCTGGACACCCTTGCCATGAAGAAATTTTCCCTAATATCCAATCTAAACCTCCCCTGTTTAGAGGCTGTTCCCTTTTGTCCTTTTAGTTTCAGTCACATCCCTCTTCCTCTCCCTTACCTTTTCTTGTACATCACGTCCTCCAAAAAGGCCACTCAGCCACTGCTGTGCCTCCTGTGTGTCACAGGCCATCACTTGCCACCTCCTTATGGCTGTGCTGTCCCACACCTGGCTGAGAGCTCTTCCACTGGGATTGATTCAGGAGCAGRGACACCACAGCTCCCCTCCCACCTGGCTCCAGTGCCCAGCACCTCCTGTTCTCCTACACCCTGCTCAAGTTGCTCAGTCTGAAGAGGGGAACAGAATGAGCTTTTCTTGTCTCTCACAGGCATTTTTTCCAGCCCTCAAGTAACTCTTGTGGCTCTTTTCTGCACCTCCTCCTACTCCTTTCCCCCCCATCCTGGCTTAATGGCTGCCAGGTTTTYCTCTGCCACTGGAATTCAGCAGGAACACACTTGAACCTGTCTGCAAAAACAYGCAGATCTCCAGCTTTTCAACCACAAGCTTTTTCCACAACCAAAAGCCAAATGAACTCAGAAGAACAACTCCTGCTCCTTCCCCAGGTCACAGACCTCTCTTTTCCCATTTATCCCTGCACTGCAGATTTTTTTCTCCCCATTCAGAGCTAAAAATCAAACTCAGAAAGGCAAGCTGGAGGGTCAAGTAGTGACAGATTCTTGCAGCCACCCTCAGACACCTCTTGGGCTGTGGGGCTGCTGTGTATCTGCACATTTCCCATCCTTCTGTGCAAAGGATTTATGGTTGGATTTACTTTTGGACACAATCCTGAGTAAAGTGCCCTAGGGCACCCTGCTGGAGCAGGGAGGTTGGACTTGGACTGCCCAGCATGGCAGTCCTGCCTAGAAACATCCAGTTTGGGAATGTGGGGACCACCCTGCCCCTGTGTGACCCCCCCACCTTCCAGCTACCCCTGTCCCAGCACCTGAGAGCACTGAGGGGTCGGCCCAGGGACCTGCAGCATCCTCTGGACAACTGGAAAGTTCCAAAGCCCCCAGCCCTCCCAGTATAATCCCATATCCCATATCCCATATCCCATATCCCATACCCCATAGCCCTGTTCCTTGCTCCACTTTCTGACCAAAGGACATGATGGGTACCAGACTGTCCCATCCCATATCCTATATCCCATATCCCATATCCCATATCCCATATCCCATATCCCATATCCCTTTTCCTTGTTGCACTTCCTGACAAAAGGACATGATGGGTACCAGACTGTCCCATCCCATATCCCATATCCCATATCCCATTTCTGAGACAGGAGGATCACACTTTGCTTTTCTCTCCTGAAGAGAGGGGGTGGCAGCATTAGGGGCAGGCAGGTCCCGGTTTTGGGTGGTTTTGGGGGCTTTTGGGGGCTGAGCTTCCTCGGGCTGCTGTGGGAAATAAAAGTGAGCCAGCTTAGAAGCATTTCCTTTCCCTTTCCTCCTGCTAATGAGATAATTAGAGCCTTTTGTATTCTGGGAAACGACTTTCTCATTATGGGGGCCGCATCAGCTATTTACATAATAAGGCTGAAACAAAAGAGATGAGATGAAAAGACCCAGGCAGCTCCTTTGGGGAGCTCTGTGGAGCTGCCAAGGGACAGCCTGGATGACAGATTCCTGCATCCCCAGAGCTCCTCTGGTCTGGAGTGGGTGGCAGCTCTTGATTGAGGATGTCCCCAGCATGGGATGCTCCTCACTCTCAGCTGTGAGGGTCCCCAGGGTCCTCAGAACCAGCTCATTCTKAAACCACTCGCTGCAATCCCTGATGCCAGAGGGTTTGGGAGGGTGGCCATGAACCCAGACCCGCATCAAGGAGAGTCCTGGCAGCATTTGTGGGGCTCACACAGGCACCTGGTGACCACCAGAGGATGCCTGGTACCAAACTGGCCTGTCCCTTGTCCCATCTGCCGTGTCCCAGTTTCCTCCAGCTGTGGTCAAGGGACATTCTGGGTACCAACCTGTCCCACATCCCATATTCCATATCCCACATCCCATATCCCTTTTGCTTGTTGCACTTTCTGACCAAAGGACATGATGGGTCCCATATCCATACCCCATACCCCATATCCCAGTTCCTTGCTCCACTTTCTGACCAAAGGACATGGTGGGTACCAACCTATCCCATATCCCATATCCCATATCCCATATCCCATATCCCATATCCCATATCCCATATCCCATATCCCTGTTCCACTTTCTCACCAAAGGACATGATGGGTACCAGACTGTCCCATCCCATATCCCACATCCCAGTTCCCTGTTTCACTTGCTGACCAAAGGACATGATGGGTCCCATATCCATACCCCATACCCCATACCCCATATCCCAGTTCCTTGCTCCACTTTCTGACCAAAGGACATGGTGGGTACCAACCGATCCCATATCCCATATCCCATATCCCTGTTCCACTTTCTGACCAAAGGATATTATGGCTACCAGACTGTCCCATATCCCTGTTCCTTGCTCCACTTTCTCACCAAAGGACATGATGGGTACCAGACTGTCCCATTCCATATCCCATATCCCATCCTATATCCCACATCCCAGTTCCYTGTTTCACTTGCTGACCAAAGGACATGATGGGCACCAGACTGTCCCAGCCCATTCCCCTGTCCCCCCAGTTGGCCAAGGGATGCATGGTCACAAACCTGTCCCATCCCATTTCCCATTTCCATTTCCCATTATTTCCCATTTCAGTTATTTCCCACTTCCATTATTTTCCATTCCCATTATTTCCCATTTCCATTATTTCCCAATCCCATTATTTCCCATTTCCCATTATTTCCCATTTTCCCACCCCTCCCAGCTGTACCAACCTGTCCCACCCCATGTCCCAGTTCCCTGCCCCCACAGCTGCCCAGTGGCCACCCCACTGTCCCATGCCACTCGCCAGTGCCCAGTCCCCCAGCTGGCCAAGGAACTCTCTGAGCACCAAACTGTCCCTGCCAGCCTCACCGCCTCTCTTCCCCAATAAAGGCCCCATTGTTCCTGACACAGCCTGAGCAGAGCAGCCTGCTCCACCTTCCCTGGCCCTCCCTCCCACTCTGCTATCAGTTTTCCTCCCCCAGTTGCTCGCTGTGTTTAAGGGACACAGTCCAGTGCCACCCTGTCCCCACCCCCCAGGACGTGGCAGGAGGGGGAATCGTGGCAAAGCGCAGCCACAATCTGCACGGTGGCCTTGGCTCTGTGCCCTCCTGCTTGTCCCTCCTTCCCTCTCAGCTCCCTGAGGCTGTTCCCGGAATGGACACCCTGCCACAGCTTCCTGGAAGCCTCTTTCTGACAGTACAACAATCAGTAAATCAGTCTGGGCATGGCTGTTGCTCATCCTGAGTAAGCTGTTCCTACTGTCCCAATCCCACCTCCTCCATGCCAGCTCCTCATCTCTGGGGGTTGTATCCCAGTTTTAATCCACAGGAATTTCTGGATCTGAAAAAGCAGGCAGAGTGGGATGAAAAGCCAAGCACCTGGCAGGCCACACCAGCCTTGAGCTGCTCCAGTAAGGGAAGAAATCAAAATTATTCYGGAGGCTGCAGCAAGGTGGGCAAAGCCCCAGAGAAACCCCAGCAGGTGGTGTGGAGGTGTGACAAGGCACATTTGAACAGTCCCAGGGAGGCTTTTCTGTCTCATCCTTGGAGGTTCTCAAGCCCTGAATGGACCAGGCAGGGTCCACCAGCAGCAGGAGGGCCTGGAGAGCTCCTGGGGTCCTTCCCACCAGGAATTATGCTGCCATGGAGTTTTTCACAAGCCACACTGGATATCCACCAGCATTCCCCTGGCCAAAGTCCTCACCCTTGGGGGGATTTTYCCCCCTTTTCCCCATCTGCTCTCAGAGCCCTGGGTTTGGATCCAGGCTGGCATCCTCCAGGATGCACCTGAGGGCAGATGGAAGGATTTTCCATGACCTGCCTTGTGTGTGCCCAGCATCCCAAGGGGCAGCAGGACACGATGGTTTCAAGCTCAGCCCCAAGTGCCTTCCCAAATCCTGCGTGTCCATCAGGAAGGGTTCATCCATGGCCTCAGCTGTGACCCCTGTGACTGCCCCCAGAAGACACTCAGGGCCAGCTGTGTCATTGTCCCCAGTGAGGTCCTGATGGCAACCTCTGCCCAGAAAAGCCCCAGCTTTGGTGGCACAGGGAAAACTCCCTGGGTTCCCTCAGAACAGGGCAAGGGCAATTTGATGGAGCAGCCTCAGTGCTGGCTGCAGCCCTGAGGGTCTGGGATGCCCCATTCCATGGGCTGGACTTCTTGGGGTCATCCCAACCCTGTGTGCCTCAGTTTCCCCTTGCTGAGGGGCTGCCAGTGGGATCCAGGGTGAGATTTCCCCACCCTGAACAATCCATCTCTGTGCACCCCATCTCTGCTCTGACCCCCTGSTGCAAACAGAGCCCAGCAGGTACATCCCATCCCTAAAAAGCAACTGGAAAGGGCCCCACCAGCTCAGCCCTGCACTAATACCCTGAAGATCCTTTGGGAAGGTGGCTGGAGATGAGGTGATGCCAGCTGAGCCTTTGGGACTCCCCAGCACAGGGGATTTGGGGACCACTCCAAGCGTCCCAGCACAGAGCTACATCCCTTGCCTGGCTCCCCAGCACCTTCCTGAGCATCCTCACACATCCCCACACCCCACATCTCAGGGACCCCCATGTGATCCCCAGCTCCACGGCCCCAGACAGCAGGAGGACCCCCCCTTTTTTGTCACCGGGATGTTGCACGGGAGGGACCCAATCCTGCCCTTTGGGATGAGCCATCAYCCCCAGATCTGGTTCCACGGAGCCCCGCCTGGCTCTGCCATCCCCAAACTTCGCCCAAASCTCTGTCCCCGCAGGAAGGACAAATGGGGACCCGCCACCAGCCCGTGATTTATCATTAACTCAACCCGAGGAATTTCTTGGGCGCGGAGCCAGCCCGGGAAGCGCTCGCTCCTCCCCGGACACCGCGCTTGGAGCGAACCCCCCTGGCGGGTGCCTCGTCCCCACCGCTGAATTTGAYCTGCCAAACCGGAGCCATGCCCTAAAATCCACCGAGGGGCAAAGTCTCGGTGCTGGGGGGGGGTCCCTACTGGATCCAGGGGGGGTTTATAGGGGGGGAAATCGCAGTTTCCCCACCCGCCCCATCCCTGACCCCTGCAGGAGCGCAGCCCGGTTATAGGAATGTGGGTTTTGTTGGCGGAGTGACAAAGCTGTTTTTTGTCTCTTTAAAAAGGAAAGAAGCTTAGAAGTTTTTCTCTTCGATTAGGTGAAAAAGGCGTCTCATAGGCCTGAGAAACTTCACCTCAAACTTAAGGATACCTAATTGGACAGGAGCTGGGCAACTTCCTAGAAAAAGAAGTGAACAAAGAAACAAATCGCTTTTGCGAGGTGTTTTACCAAGAGCAAGAATTTCTTGCACTTGGCTCGGTCTTTCTCTGCTTGTTATTTYGTCTTTATTAACCTTTTTGTTGCCAACACTGCGACAGAAGCGATCTTGCTGATTTTATGCCTCCAAAGGTAGCTGAGCCACTTTAAGTGTGAAATAAATCTCCAAGCGCTTGTGAGACCTGGCTTAAAGAGGCTCCTACCTATATCACCCGSTGTGCCCCCCAAAAAAATCACCTGCAAAGCGTCCCGCCAGCTCAGCCCTGCCCTAATCCACCGCAAACAAAGACACCCAGCYAGAGGGGGAAGGAGAGGAAAAGAAAAATCCCACAAAAATCCGGCACCCCCCGGGATTTACCTGGGCAGCCCAGGGGYGCATCCTGCAGCTCCCCATCCTCCTCCGAGCGCCAAATTCATTGTTTCCCTGCGTGGTATCCCGGGAAAAWTCCAAAATAATACCTGAGGAGAGCAACCTGCTGCTGGGCTGGGGCCAAGGGCTGCCCTTGGCTCGGTGGGATTGGCCACGGAGCCCGCAGGAGCTTTAATTAACTCTTTGTGCCCTGCTCCGGCTGGGCTTTGGGGAAGGGATGGCTCCCTCCTCCTCCTCCTCCTCCTCCTCCAAGGGGAATTTGGGGCTGATGGTTTGTTTCAGCAGAAATGGGGACTTTGGGTTTTCCAAAACGAGGATTTGGAGTTTGCCTCTTTCTGTTTATTTGATGGGGATTCGGGGGTCTGATGCTTTGTTTTAGCAGAAATAGGGATTTGCGGATTTGGAATGGTTTGGGGTTTGCTCAAATAGGGGTTGGTGGATTTGGAATGGTTTGGGGTTTGCTCAAATAGG
Organism: Cardinalis cardinalis; assembly: GCA_014549065.1. Lineage (NCBI taxonomy): Eukaryota > Metazoa > Chordata > Aves > Passeriformes > Cardinalidae > Cardinalis > Cardinalis cardinalis. The sequence goes on from JACDOX010000322.1 coordinate 64,669, forward strand.
GGTTGGTGGATTTGGAATGGTTTGGGGTTTGCTCAAATAGGAATTTGTTGATTTGGGAGGTTTTGGGGTTTGCTCAAATAGGGGTTTGTGGATTTGGAAKGTTTKKGGGKTTGCTCAAATAGGGGTTTGTGGATTTGGCAAGTTTTGGGGTTTGCTCAAATAGGGGTTTGTAGATTTGGCAAGTTTTGGGGTTTGCTGAAACAGGGATTTGTGAATTTGGGATGTTTTGGGGTTTGCTCAAATAGGGATGTGTTGGTTTTGGGAGGTTTTGGGGTTTGCTCAAATAGGGATGTGTGGATTTGGGAGGTTTTGGGGTTTGCTCAAATAGGGGTTGGTGGATTTGGAATGGTTTGGGGTTTGCTCAAATAGGGATTTGTGTATTTGGAATGTTTCGGGGTTTGCTCAAATAGGAATTTGTTGATTTGGAATGTTTTGGGGTTTGCTCAAATAGGAATTTGTTGATTTGGAATGTTTTGGGGTTTGCTCAAATAGGGGTTGGTAGATTTGGGAGATTTTGGGGTTTGCTCGAATAGGGGTTTGTTGATTTGGAATGTTTTGGGGCTTGCTCAAATAGGGATGTGTGGATTTGGAATGTTTTGGGGTTTGTTCAAATAGAGATATGCGGATTTGGGAGGCTTTGGGGTCTGCTCAAACAGGGATGTGTGGGTTTGGAAGGTTTTGGGTTTTGCTCAAATAGAGATTTGTTGATTTGGGAGGTTTTGGGTTTTCCTCAACCCCTGGAAGGGCTTTGGGGAAGGGATGGCTCC
>JACDOX010000322.1:97426-110688 GCA_014549065.1 Cardinalis cardinalis
AAGGGAAAGCTCATGGTGCTGTCCAGGGAGGGGTTGGTGGCACAGTGCTCCCAGTTCAGGTCCTGCAGCACACTCTGCTCTCTCCTCAGCCTTTCCATGGGTAGATGGAGGTTACACCCCTCCTGCTCACCTGTCAGGGGTCCCAGGAGGGAGGAAAGAGGCAGGAAATTGCTGCCACTGAATTCTGCAGCTTTCCAGTGAAACAGCAGAGCAGGTAATTAATTAYTGCTGCTAATGGTGCTGGCCAGGCCCTTGGCTGCTCCCCCAGAACCTCAGGCTGTGAGTGTCTCCCTGCACAGGTTGTTGCTGACAGAGCTCCGGGGGCTGTGTGTGATCCTGCTGGGATGGAAAGGGCAGCTGAGGCTCCCTGATTTACTTACAGCCTTTGAGGACCAGGATTAGACTGGCTGGGCAAAGCCACCTCTGCTGTGGGTGGGACTCTGCTGCTTCCCACCAGCACTGCCAAGCTGTGGAGCAATTTCAATCCTGCATGGACGACTGGGGGGGTCTGTCCTGGCCTTCCTGGGCAGCCTGGTGTGCTCTGAGCCTGGCAGTGCAGCCTCTTTTGGGGGTCATGCAAGGGTAGGAGGTGTCCTACAGGAAGCTCATGGAGATTTTTGTGCTGCTTCAGGTGAACCCTGCTCCAGTTGTCACCCCAGCACACATCTCCAGGACTGAGCACCAACCTGGAGCTGCACCTGATGGGAAATGAGCCCCAGCTGCCCTCTGGAAGGGACACTGGAGTGCTCCTGGACACCCTGAGGGAGCCTGCACGTGTCCCCCTACCCAAAATGGGTCGTGCCTAGGCTGGGGCAGGTCCAGTTTTGCAGCTGAGAATCAGAATCACRGAATCATTTAGGTTGGAAAAGACCCCYAAGATCACTGAGTCCAAAAGTTATCCCAGCCCGGCTAAGAGGAGCTGCTCTGATGGTGTTGAGGAGATGCTCTGATGGTGTTAAAGAGCTGCTCTGACGGTGTTACAGCTCCACCAGGCCAGCCCAGCATCCTGTCCCCAGCTGCAGCTGCCCATGGAAGACCAAAACTCTCCAGCACATCCAAGGGAGAGGTTTTTGCCAGGTCCAGAAATCCCTGGGAGCTGAGAACCCTCAGTGTGCTGTGAGTCCATCCCCTGCAAGCTGCTGCCTCCTTGGGTGGGTTGAAGCCCAGGGCCTGTAGGACACCCCCATTCCCTCCCATTCCAATCACTGAGCCTTTTGATAAGGATTATCTCGGGACCAGCACTGGGGCTGCAGGATCTTCACTCTCCTCTACACCAATCTCTCCCCAAATGCTTGCAGATGCAGATTCCCTGGGGCAGGCTGGGATGAGCTCTCTCCCCAGAGGACAGCACTCTGCCCCCACTCCTCATCCTCATCCTCATCCTCATCCTCATCCTCATCCTCATCCTCATCCTCATCCTCATCCTCATCCTCATCCTCATCTTCGTCCTGGCCCTGCTCAATCCCCGAGTGGACTCTGTTTTCCCTTATTTGCTGAGTGTTTTGTGTGCAGGATTTTCACTCTACACCAATCCCCCGCCATTCATTGCAGATGCAGATTCCCTGTGGCAGCCTGGGATGAGCTCTCTGCCCCCACTCCTCATCCTCATCCTCATCTTCATCCTGGCCCTGCTCAATCCCCGAGTGGACTCTGTTTTCCCTGATTTGCTGAGTGTTTTGTGTGCCTTGCTGTGGTGATCATGCTCCAGCCGTCAGCTTGCAGCGAGTCCCCGGGAGAAGGTGCCAACTTTAACATATGCCTGAACAGTTCTTTTCAGACATATACAAACTGGAACAATGCCTCGCTGGGAATATGCTTGTTGGTGCAATTTGCCAACTGTGGCTTCAGATCTGCTCTTTTCAGCACGCACCAACTATTTGTAGACGGTGCAAAAGCCGGGATCGCCGCGCACGGATGGATGGGCTCTCTTCTGGAAGGCTCTCTCCAGGCAAGCAGGAACCAGCAGGGAGGAGAATCAAGGGCTGGGCAGAGACCTCAGAGTATCACAAATAATAATCAGATCAAACATTTGGCTTCTGAGAACCTCAGAAGTAAAAAGTTCTTTTTCCCTTTGCTTTAGCCAAGCCAGCGCTGATTTCTGCGCTCCCTGAACCATGAGCACGTTCCCAGCTTGTGCAAGCAGGACTTTGCTGAGCTCACCCCATTTCCTGGCTCAGACATCTCCCAGTGCTTCCTCCATCACTGGTGTTCACCTTCCAGGTAGGACATCATCAGGATGTGACTCTGGTGCCACTCAGGGTGTCACTACTSTGTCACACCCTTGGAGGAAAGGGCTGCCCAACCTTGGCTGGGCAYTGCTCCAACTTCTTCCCATGGGTTTGTAGACACCACGGCAATGTTTGGAGGAAATCTGGGAAGATGATAACAAACTGGGGCTGGGGTTGTGTCCAGGGRGATGGCCAGGCTTTCCAAGTGGGCAGTGAAGGCCCAGTGGTGATGAAGAGGAGKAGGAATTTTCTCCCCTGCGCCGATGAGGACGCAGCTCTGCCCTTGCCCACGTGCCAGCCTTCATCTTGCAGATTCCCAGGGCAGGGATCACTGTGTCCTGTTCCTTGCCCATGGCACAATGGATGTGGAGGGCAGTGCTGAACTGCCTGTTCCCCATGGAGCACTGCCAAAGGCAGAAGAGTTTGAGACAGCAAATCATCAAGGGACCATTGTTCATAGCAGCCTTGGTGGAAATATTTGTGTGTGTGTGTGTGTGTGTGTGTGCTGGCATCCAATTTGGCAATGGTTACTCAGCACAAGTGGGCGGCCTGTCCCTTTCTCTCAGCTGGAGCCTCCTCCTCCTCACAGGGACCCAGAAGAGGGATGAAAGGAGAGCAGATGGTTTGGGGGTGCTCAGAAATACCAGTGCCAAGGGCTGTCTCATCATGGCACGCTGAACATGCTCAGGAGCAAGGAGGTCTCTCCAAGTATTGGGGAGATGCAGGAGGTCTGTGAGCCATTCTTGGGGATATTGAGGGTTTTGCTGGATTTTGAGGARAAGGAGCAGGAAATTGAGATCTTTGGGGTGTCATGCAAAGAGGACGAGATCTTTGGGAAGAGATCTATGGGGTTCTGTAAAGTTCTCTTTCATTCTTCTCCAAAGGAATTTGAAGAACTGATGCTGGAGATGGGCTTTGGGCAAGGGATGGAGTGACAGAACAGGGGGAATGGCTTCCCACTGCCAGAGGGCAGGGATGGAWGGGATATTGGGAAGGCRTTGTTCCCTGKGAGGGTGGGGAGGCCCTGGCACRTTTTTATGKGTTGAACAACWACTTGTTCTGGTGCCCAGAGCAGCTSCRGCTGCCCCTGGATCCCTGGAAGTGTCCAAGRCCAGGTTGGAACCACCTGGGCTGGTGGAAGGTGTCCCAGCCCATGGCAGCAGTGGGATTAAATGACCTTTAAGACTTTTGCAACCCGAACCAATCTGTGATTTTATGCTGAGGGGACACTGCTGGCTTTGCTGGGAATAACCTCAGGGCTTCCTCCAAGTAAGGATGCAGGGCTATGAGCCTGGTGAGCTGGCCAAGGCAGGCAGGCTGCAGGTTATCTCCTCTTTCAGCACCACACTAGATCTGTCCCGCTCCTTTCATGGAAAAACTCCCATTGAAAGCTTCACTGCTGCTCTCTCATCCCTGCAAACGTGAATGGGGAGATTTGTCCTGACCTCCATCCCCCTCCACAGCTCCTGGCATTTYGCTTTTCTCCAAAGCAACGTTCTGCTGCTAGAATCAGCTGAGATGAAACCGAGCTGGCTCCTACACACCTTGGAGCTCAGGCAGGGCTGCTTCCCACACAGTGTCTTTCACCCAAATTAAACAGCTCCCAGCTGAGCCCTGCCATCCATCATGCCAGGCTGCAGGCACAGCTCGGGTTTGGCAGCTTTTACACCTCTGTGGGTTCACGTTTAATGGGGAAAGAGCAGGGAACTTTTCTTTGGGAGTGTGTTCCATGGAGTGTGCAGCCCTGGAGGCTACAGGGCATCCTTGGGATCATGCTGGAGTCAGTGGGAGCTGATTGTTGTTAAAGATAGCAAAGACCTGGGCACTGAGGGCTGCTCTATTGGAAAGAAATTCTTCCCTGTGAGGGTGGGGAGGAGCTGGCACAGGGTGCCCAGAGAAGCTGTGGCTGCTCCTGGATCCCTGGAAGTGTCCAAGGCCAGGCTGGACATTGGGGCTTGAAGCAACCTGCGATGGTGGAAGGTGAAAAGCCCCAGGCTGGAACTAGATGGTCTTTAAGGTCCCTTCCAACTGTGCCTCTATGATTCCCTGATGTCCCAGATTGCAAAGCAAGATGTGTTCTATCCCCATCTATCAGAGGTGGGGCAGTTCTCTTCTGTTCATTGGGCAGTTTTCTTTATCTCTGCCACAACCAGTCCTCCCTCCAGGAGATCTCTTCTGTTCATGGGCCATAAATTATTAATCATCCTCTGTTCATGGGCCATTAATTATTATTAATTATCTTCTGTTCAGGGCCAGTGAGTGTCCCTGCATGGCTGATCAAATTCCATCATCCCATGGGGAGATGCTCTGCCCAGGGGAGGAGCCAAGCATTCCTACCTGGATCCAATCTGAGGTTTGGGACAGCACAGCAGCCTTTGCCCCCTGCATTCCCAGAGGAGCAGCTTTCTGCTGCCCTGCATTGCCAGAGGGAGCCCAGGCCCATCTGCAGCAGCCCTGGAGCTGCAGAGGAAAACTCCCCCCTTGTGCAGGATCCCTGCTGCAGCAGAGCCACAGCTGGCACTGCAGGAGGGCTGAGCCCCCATGGGATGGGGCTGGGACACCCCCTGACACACAGGGGGCAGGGCCTGCTCTGACTCTGGCAGTGCTGTTTTGTATCACTGCATTGTTTATTTTATTTTTATTTTCTTCCCTAATAAAGAACTGTTATTCCTGCTCCCATATCTTTACCTGAGAGCCCTTTAATTTCAAAATTATAATAATTCAGAGGGAGGGGGTTTACATTTCCCATTTCAGGGGGGGGGGTTCCTGCCTTCCTTAGCACTTCCTTAGTGTCTTTCCAAACCAAGACCCCTGATTTTCAGGCTGCAGTGCTGGACATTCCTGGGTGCAGACTGCCCCTCCTGGGGCTGTCACTCCTCAAGGAYGTACTGCTGACCACACCTTGGTGCCCACACCAGTGCCAGGGGAGCAGCAATCCCAGCTCCTTGTCTGTGTTGATCTGAGCTCATTTCAGTTTTCCAAGTGGTGTCCAAGGGCTCWGTAAGTGTCCCAGAATATCTGAGGAACCTACAAGGAGGAGGCAGACATGGAAAGGGGTCTCCATTGGCATCACCTGTGGTGGAGATCTTTGCTAGAGGATCCATCAATGCCTGTTTTGAGGTTGAGGTCAAAACCTCACCGAGTGGAGGTTTTTGTTGGATATTAGGAAAAATCTCCTCACTGAGAGAGTGGTTAATCACTGGAACAGGCTCCATAGGAAGTGGTGGGGTTGCCATGCCTGGAAGTGTTAWAAAAGTGAGATGTGGGGCTATGTCATAGTGGGAGTGGTGGCAGTCAGGGCTTGATCTGGGAGCTCTTTTCCAACCTGAACGATTCTRTGGGTCCAGGACAAGCCTRGGACAAGTGTTTCCATCTATTTGAGGTGGGAAATGGAGTTTGGGCCACCTCAGCTCCCTGTGCCCATATCCACACTCATGCCAGACAGCCACAACCAGTTTTCCTGAGGACCCCCCTACAGAGAGGATTTCTGGGGTCATTTTAGCCCATCTCCCCACACATCTGGGTGGCAGAAGAACATCTTCCAGCTCTTCTTAGTGCAGGATCTCCAGATCAGCCACTTCAGCAAGGTGGGAATCTCTGCCTCTTTGCCACAGAAAGGCATCAGGGCCTTCAGTTCAAACATTTTGGTCCATTTGGGCCTTTGGTCCATCAACATTTTGGTCCAAAACCTAATATTTACCCTGTTTCTCTGCAACATCTGCGTGTCAATTGCAGAGATGTTCACTCGTCTCTACTAACATTGCTCAAACACGTTCAGATTTTATAAAGTTCTCGCTTTTAATTTCTGCCAATTTTTAGATAAGCTCTGATAAATCCAAACCGATTTCAAGTTACAAAGATGATTCAAACTTTGAAAGCACTCTAAAATACACTGCAACAAATAATTCCAGCATCGTTATCCTGATTTCTACCTTTTTTTTTTTTGGGAATCTGCTTCTTTGGCTGGCAGATCCTCCAGCCCCTCACAGTCTGCTTGCTGGAGAGCAGCCTGGGGGAATGACCTTGGCCTCAAATTCCACCAGGAAAGGTCCTTGTAGAACAAGGCTGTTCTCAGAGTCACAGTTTACAGGCATCCTAGGCAACCGCCTTGGGCTTTTTCCTGTCCTCCAGGGAGAAGCACAGCCCCAGAAATCAATAGCTGAGCTCTTTTGAAAGTCAGCAGGGCTCTAGAGTGATCCAAACCACTCTCTCTGCTGAAGGCAAAGGAGGGGTCCCGGAGTGAGAGTCCTGGCCCTCTGTCTATCCCCAGGTTTGCTCAGTGCCCGCTGTGTCCCATCCTTCTGGGCACTGCCTGCCCAGCTCCCCCCAGAATGGAGCCAGCCAAGGGGACCCAAGGAGGCTTTGATGGAAAAAAACTTCATTTTTTTAGTGGAAACAGCACCCTGAGGCTGTGCTGAAGCAGGGAGAGCCAGTCCCTCCTTGTGAGCCCCCAAAACTCATTTCACCTTCAGATATTCTCCCTCRCTCTCTTTAAAACTGGGATTTCTTTCCTGACTCCAACTGCTCCTTATTGAACATGCAATAACCACCCAGACCCTCCCACATCTGTGTTTTCCCCTCCCCAAAACACCCACAATGCTTTATATTAATTTTATTTTATTTTATTAATTTTATTTAATTTTTATACTTTTGTATTTTTATATTAATTTTATTTTATTAATTTTATTTTATTTTAATATTAATTTTATAATAATATATATTTCTTAATTTTATTTTATTATTTTAATTTTTAATGTTATTAATTTTATTTTAATTAAAAAAAATATTTTAATTCCTCTCCCAGCAGTGCTTTCTCCACATACCTGGACTACAAGGCTTCAATTACTGACTTAGAAAGTCTTGTTCTCCTGCCCCATTCCCATCCTGCATCTCCCTAAAAAAACCACCATAAAACAGCAGCTGAGGAYATCCCTTGGTGCAAAGGCACCTCCTGATGCTGGGACACCACAAAGTCAGAGCTTGGGCTGACACATTCTCCTGCCCAAGGACAGGAGCTGGGCTTGGAGCCCAGAGAAGATGTTTCCCTCCCATCAACGGGATGAATTCATGCAGAATTGTGTGGGATACACCTTGTGAATGAAGGCATCCAAGAGGCTGAGGGATGCACCAGCACGAGAGCTCCACCTCCCACCAAAGGTCACTCCTGCATCCCCCTCCTGTGCCTGTGCTTCCGAGGGAACAAAGAAAAACTGGGAGAAGCTCAGGGAAATCCCACATTTTTAATGAGAGAGGGAAAGCTGACTCGTGGCCAGAGAGGCAGAGAGGTCGGATGGGTTTGTGCAATAGGGGGGGAAGGGGTGAGTGGCTCAAGGACTGACCCCACTTGTGCTGTGAAGAACTTTTGGGGTGGTCATGGCTTTGCCAGAGGAGCTGGGAAAAGGCACAGGGAGAGAAGCAAGGATGGGGAGATGGAGCTGCCTGAATTCCCAAGTTCACCCGTTTTTATAGCAGTGAGGGTGTTTTACCAGCTGGACAACTTACAATTGGATCCTCTCCCAGTCTTTAAACTGAGCCCATCTGTGTTTTTAAATACTAAGTTTAACCCCAGAAATGATGATATAGACAGAAAGAAATCAGCCTATTAGCCACTTTCTGGAAAGGTCTGGATTCCTTGYACTCCATGACCCCTTGGAAAGCACAAGGAACCTCTGCACCTCTCAGAAACAAACTCCAGGATGTTTGAAAATCTGTTTGTGCTGCGTCCAGAGCTGGGTAGCAACAGCTGAAGGTCACAAGCAKTGTATAAATAGAAAGGAGGTTTTGTTGTGACATGTCCATCCTGAGCCATTGCTCCTGGGGATGCCATCTGGGATGGGAGCAGGAGCYTGTGCATCCCCACTGCAGGAAAGAGGAAGGGATTCTGCCCTTGCAAGGATGATACCATGGAAAGGGGGGTGAGGAATACGAGGTTGTAACCTGGCTCCTAATTTTACCGATTTTGGAGAAAAATCCAAGGTGTGATGGAGCTTTGGAATGCAAATTCCTCCTGTGGGGTTTCAATCACGTACCTAAGCAGGGAGAAGGAAGTTGTTACCCATGGAGAGCGTTTTCTGCCTGGGAAGTGGTTTGCAGTGACTGTGCTCATTTGGGGACAGCAGTGTCCCCATCAGAAGGGGTGAGAGGGGCTCTCTGGTGCTGGTAGGATTTTATTCCAAGCTCTAACCATGTGCTAAAGATCTTTTCTGGCCAAAACCCTCCTTCATTCCATTGCCCTGTTCCATCCATCAGCTCCCTGTGCCTGACATTTGCCTCCCTCATGTATTTGGGTGATAAATTCTGCACGGTCTGGAGCTTGGTGCAGAACAATACCACCAGGAGATTSCCTGAAACCACAGGTCATGATGGCTCCAGCAACACCTGTGGGTGTCAGGAAAGAAGRGCAGAAAGCCATCAGGGAGAAACCTCTGAAATCTTGGTAAAACCAGAGGGAATGAGGCACTGGGATGGAAGAGCTTGAGCCAAGGAGTGTGACTGGGCAGGTAAAGGTGTTGCTGATGCCATTCCTGCAGCTCTTGAGGCAACGAGAGAGGAGGTTTTGGCTTYCAGCACTCAGAGAGAACTCCTGGTGCTTCAGGAGGGACACGGCCTGTAAAGTTCAGACATCACGGCTGGATGGTGGCCAGAGAGTGTCTCAGCTCTGCTCTGAGGCTCATCTCATCAGGGAAGGAGCAGTGTCCTGTCCTGTCCTGTCCTGTCCCAGCACAGGTGAACCCCAGTGAGACCCAGGCTGGGGACTTGGAGAGCTGTGAGTGCTCAGTGAGGGCCCTTTTTGGGGAACCTGAGCCTCTCTTGGGAGCAGATCCTCTGAGAGCTGCCCAAGGCTGCCTCCTCCTGCTCCATGATCCCACTCTTGGGAGGTCTCTTTAGCCTCAAATACAGACCAGGAGCAGCACCCTGCCCCAGGACTCCCCTTTCCCAAGATCCAGGTTTTCTACACCTCTTTGAGCATGAAAAATGAGGATAACTCCCCAGATTACCATCTCCAGCTGCTGCTGGCTGGAAGGAATTTGCTGATCCAAGGAAGAGCTGGAGGTCAGGGACGCCAGAGCCATGGCAGGGTAAATCCAGGGCTTCAGCAGCAYAGATGTGCTCCAGCTTCTCCCACTTCAACACAGTCTTGCTGGGTCCATTGTTATCTTCCCACAGGATTATTTTTACCGGGTGATAAGGATGGGATCTGGAAGTCTACTGAAGCACCTAAAGGTGGCTTGTTGGAAACCCATGGGAATAAAAGGAGGAGAATCCCAGCTTTCCTTCTCATCTTGGAGGGAATGACTGCTTCTCCCCCTCCTTGAAGGACAGCTGGGTGTGTGGCATTGTGACCACAGAGAGGAAAATCTTTTCTGTCCTGCTCCCAGTGCTGCTCCGGTATTGGATTKTGTGATGGGTCACACCTATTGATCACAGCAGGCTAAAAAAGACACAGCCCATAAATAACTCCTGACATCCCCAGCTGGGCCAGAAATCCTGAGCAAAGGGCTCTTGGGAGAGCTGTTGTTGGTATTTCTCTGTCCTTCTCCTCTGGGAAACGCTGGGGACAGGTTTGGCTTGWGCCAAAATGGGCTCAGAGCAATGTTTCTGCAGGAGTTTTCTTAGCAGGGTGTCTTGGTTTGGAGAGACAGGTGTGTGCCAAGGAAGGCAGGAGCCTCCCCTGAAATGGAGAATGTAAACCATTCCCCCTCCAAATTGCTATAAATTTTAAGTTAAGGGGCTCTCAGGCAAAAAAAAACTGGGAGAAGGAATAACAACAGTTCTGTAATAGGGAAGAAAATAAAAAGATAAAATAAACAATGCAGTACAGTAAAACAACACTGACAGAGTCAGAACTCAACCTGACACTCCATGTTGGCAGCAGTCCCATTGGAATTGTGGCTCAGCCCTCCTGCAGTGTCAGAGGTAGCTCTGCTGGAGCAGGGATCCTGGAGAAAAGGGTGGAGCCTTCCTCTTGTGAGAAACAACTGCTCACTTCGAAAAGTTAAAAAGATTTGTTAAACCTTGACAAAAATACAACAAAGGACTACATAAGGGAAAATTCACAGCACTGGGAACTGCCCTCGTGGGTATCACATGGCTGGTTCATCTTCAAGCTGGATGCTCAGTCTTTTATACACCTGGGGGCTGCATCAGCCAGCCCTGGCCCCTCCCAAAGTCTGTCAGGCAGCTCTTCTGTGCCATTTATCAGTGCAAACTGCTTTCTTGTGACTGGATTGGAGGTCAGGTGTTGCCATGCCTCACCCCCTGAGCACCCCCAAGCTTTTCCATTCCCAGCTGCCCCATGCAAGGGACACCTGTGCAGCTTCTTTGTACCTGTCCCAGACAGCCCAGGSGGTCTGATGGCAACAATACAGGGGGGAAAGGGAGCTATGGGGAGAGCAGAGGACATCTAAACCACAATAACATAACCATACATCACTAAAGCTTTTCTTAATATTCACACAATAGTCATCCCTTGATTATGAGAGCCAATCATCTCATTATCCATCTGTAACACTCAGAAGATCCAGTGGAAGAGGCAGCTGCTGTTCCTCTGGGGAATCCAGTGGAGAAGCCGTGCTGGTGTTCCAGAATCTCCAGATTATATCCAGGTAGGAATGCTTGGCTCCTCCCCCTGGGCTCACATCTCCCAATGGGATGCTGCAGTTCTTATCAGCCACACAGTGACATTCAATAGCTGTTATCAGCAGATGTCCCCCCTGGAGGGAGGAGTGGAAGAGATAAGGAAAACTGCCCAATGAACAGAGGACAGCTGCCACGAAGATGCCAGAATACAAATAAAAAGATAATATAAAATAGAATAGAATTTGCTTGGCAATGCAGGACACAGGAGCTGGGTTATCTCAGTCCCTGTGTCCCTGATCCAGCCCTGCCTGGCAGAGCCTCAGCAGCCAGGCTGGAATGGGGCACTGCTGCTGCCAGCYCTGGGTTAAGGCAGGAAGGCAAAGGTGGCTCTGGGCTGCTCTCCCTCCCCAAAATGAGTCATTGTGAAATAGAGATTTTTGGAGTTCACTTGAGTTAGCAATAGGAATTAAGCATTTAAAGCTTAGCTTGTAGAATTATGTGAATTTTAACTTTTTYACTTAAGAAACTTCTGCTGTGGTACAAAGGGCACAGGGAAATGCAAATTTCTGAAGCTTCTTGCAYAAAGAAGAATGCTAGGAGAAGACTAAAGGACGCAAGGAACACAGATAAAGGGGCTCTTTTGTGCTCAGCCTGCCCTCTGATTCCATGGAATGCACGATTTTGGCACAAGGAACTGCAAGAAACACACAGCAGGGAGCCCAGAGTGGGGGGATCAGCTTGTGCCCCCTCAAGGAAACAGCCCCAGATGGTTCTGGGGTGGGGGAGCACAGCCTGGTCCCTGCAGGGCACCAGGGAACCACCCAAAATCCAGGCCAGGGGGACAGCAGCAACCCCCTCCTTAAARCCCTCCCTGATGCTCCACCAGGTCCCAAGTGCTCTGCGTGGCCCGAGCACGGTGWGGGACACGTGAGGAGGGGAGAGGACACAGCCTGGCACCGTCCCTCTCCCTCCTCCCCCCCCACCACGTTCCCTTGGTTTTACACTGCTGAAAAACAAAAAAAAACATTGCCCACGTAATGATGGCTGGGCCAGCAGGTCAAGCCAAGCATGACAGATCTCACTCTGGAGCTGGGGCCAGGCAGCAAATTCSCTCAGTGCTGCTGGCACTGAGGGGCCACTGGGGCCCCCCCAGCATCCTCTGGCTGCTCACACCCTCCATGCCCTGGGTTTTTGRGGGGCTGGGGGGGATCCAGCCGCTGCAAAAGAGACTTTGGGAGCAGCCCCGTGCKGGTAACTCCCAGCCTTGGGGCATTTCCCACTTTATCAGAGCCCATGGCAACATTTCTGCCTGATCCAAGAGTTTTCTCAGCTTCCAGCATTTTGCAGAGCACGCTGTGTCCTGCAGTTCCCTGGCAGTGAGGAGGAGGAGGAGGAGCAGGAGGCTGGGAATGACTCTGCTGGAGCAGGAGAGCTCGGGGGGCAGCCAGGAGCTGCAGGTGCCTTGCAGGGGGCCAGGCTGGGGCTGAGGAAGCTACAGAGGCCTGATGCAGAGCTCAGGGAATGAAATCCATCCCGTTGCAGGGAGATGGAGAGCCAGGCAGGGAGGGGAAGGTTTATTTAGAGAAAGAGCCGTGGGCTGGCAGCCCACAGCAGGCTTTGAGCTGCTGATCTGCACGTGCCACGCTCGGGGGCGGCTGGGGGAAGGAGTCCACTATTAAAAGCCTGGCAGAAGCTCTGCTGAATCCTGCTGGAGCTCAGGGAGGGCCTGATCCAGCAGGATCCCACCTCCAGTGTCACCTGATCTGACCCTGGGGCCGAAGCAGAGACAAATCCAAGCTCGTCCTCTTTGCTTCCAGGGGTGCACCTGGCACTGGTGGGGAGCACCAGCAATTCCTGAGTTTTTTTAAGGATTATTTAAGATTTAAAATGTGCCCAGAGATCCACATAAGCCCCGAGCATCTCCTGGGAAAGGCTGTGCTGAAGGGAGGGATGCTCTGGGGAGGATGGAGCTGTGCAGATTCCCACCCTCCTGAGCCAGGTGCAGCCTGGAACACCAATGATCCTCGGCATTAATGGTGACCCGGGCACTGAAGCCATCCCCTTTCCACTCCTGATGCCTCCAGACACCTCCCAGCACAGGATAATCCATCTTCTTCCCTCTTCATTAACCAAGCCCTGCTCCAGGGAGGGCTCTGTCCGCACTCATTAAGGTGGAAATTCCTCCTGCAGCCCAGGGCACTTCCCGGCTCATTAACACCCGGAGGAGGGAGGGAGGACACGGGAAAAACAGTGCTGGGTGTGCCTGGGGGTGCCATGGATGGGGACATGATGCTCAGAGGTTTTGGGATCTCAGGGTTTGTGTTTTGGGGTCAACCCCATCCGTTTGCATTGGAACAGGGGAGAATCAGCTCAGAATCGTGGATTGATCATCCTAAAGGATTCTGGTTCTGCCATGGGAAGGGAACCTTCCCTGATGCCTTGGGAAGGCTGACC